>SOMO01003990.1:0-10080 GCA_028128575.1 Paedocypris carbunculus
ACCCACTGACGACAGCGTGGAGGTGGCCATCAGCTTCCTGAAAGAGTGCGGGCTCAAACTCACCGAGGTCTCGCCACGAGGCATCAATGGTACGGTTTGTTTGACACGTTAGAAAGTCTTTGAAGATTCATGGGATTGTTCATGATTCTTGTTTTTTTTTCTCAGCCATTTTTGAGCGACTGAGAAACATCTTACACGAGTCTGAGGTGGATAAGCGTGTGCAGTACATGATCGANCCATTTTTGAGCGACTGAGAAACATCTTACACGAGTCTGAGGTGGATAAGCGTGTGCAGTACATGATCGAGGTGATGTTTGCTATCAGGAAGGATGGCTTTAAGGACCATCCCGTTGTCCCAGATGGACTTGACCTGGTGGAGGAGGAGGAACAGTTCACTCACATGCTTCCTCTGGAAGACGAGTATAACATTGAGGATATTTTAAGTAAGGACCGTTTTATTCATTCATTCTTCTCTGGGTGGCAATAAAGACAACTGATTCAGTCATGGAGACTTTCTTTTCTTTAGCTCTCATGATCTGAGACGCTGCTGAGCTCCTGCGTNTTGTCCCAGATGGACTTGACCTGGTGGAGGAGGAGGAACAGTTCACTCACATGCTTCCTCTGGAAGACGAGTATAACATTGAGGATATTTTAAGTAAGGACCGTTTTATTCATTCATTCTTCTCTGGGTGGCAATAAAGACAACTGATTCAGTCATGGAGACTTTCTTTTCTTTAGCTCTCATGATCTGAGACGCTGCTGAGCTCCTGCGTAATTGAGGCTTTTACGCTCCCAGTTGATATTTGCTGTTTGTACTGATGTTTTGTTCGTTTGCAGATAAGAATCCTTTTCTCTAGACTTGCGAGACAAAACATGCTAATTGAAATTCCAGTTGAGCCGCCTTCAGGCAGCAGGAACAGCCATTATCACATCAAGCTCTTTCTGCCTGGATAATGGCATCTCATCGGCTCCCGCTTCATTACTGCTCAAGCATGATTGCGAGTGTCCATCGGTCTGACGTCTTCTGTGCTCGGTCTTGCAGATGTTTTCAAGTTGGATCCCAACTTCATGGACAACGAGGAGAAGTACAAGACCCTTAAAAGAGGTGGGTTTATCTACTGTACTGATAATTTAGGTAGGAGACAGGGATGCGTTTTATTTAAATTAATCTAATCTAATCGACATTTAGACATGTCCTGTTAGATTAGGGATGTTTTATGTTCACATGGTACTTGGGACTTTGCATGAGGAGTATATTATATATTTATATTTATATTATATTATATATATATTATATTATATTATTTATATTAGATTATGTTTTAATGTAAAGCACTTTGGTCAGTCTACTGTTTTTAAAAGTACTTTTATAAATAAAGTTGACTTGACTTGACTAAAGTTGATTATTAATTAGTTGTGTTGATGTGGTTTATTCTCACGTCTCTGTGTCTTTTCATTGCGCAGAGATCTTAGACGAGGGGAGCAGCGATTCCGGCGAAGAGGGCGATGGCAGCGGTGATGAGGATGATGAGGAAGAAGGCAACGATGAGGAAGCTGCTGGAGACGGTAGAGCTTGCGTTGTGCTTTTTCTCATGATCATTCATGAAGAACTAGGATTGAATTTATATTCCACGTGTGGGTGGATGGATGGAGACGCTCTTCTCACATTAACATCACACACTCCTGTTCTGAGATGGAGAAATGTTGCAGTGGTTTGTTTTACTGGCCTGTTTTCTCTCCCCAAGGCCACTAGCAAAAATTCTACTTATTCACAAGACAAAATAATTATACATAACTTTCAGAAATATGCACAATACTTTCCGTTTCTGAAGAAACGAATCGAACTTGCAGCCACATGTAGAATAAATGGATGGAGAGAAAGATGGATGGATGGTTAGATTTATAGATTGGATTTTTGCCTAGTTACATATGCTCTGTTTGAATTCTTTACTGTTCTGGGGAAATGGGCATCTGGCTGTTTTGCACTCCTGAATTGCAGCAATACTGGATATTGAAGGAGCTAGTTGCACTCCTAACATGCACATGGTTTTAATGTAATAATGATTGTTATAACTGTAAACATTTGTAATTGCAAGGTGGTTTTTTTATGTTCTGAATCTGAATATTTGTATTGGTTATTGTTTTATTTACTATTTAATATTGTCCCACGTTGCTGTTACTGCTAGTGGTTTTTTAGAAGATTATTTTAAATTTCAATGACATTTGATGTTACATTTTCAATTGGCATTGGATTTTAAATATAAGTGTCGATATCCTCTGGAGGGAGACAAATCCCATAGCTGCTTTCTTTCTTACTGTCTGATTGTTGCGGCTTCTCTGTTTAGATCAAGAAAAAGTCACCATTTTTGACAAGACCGAGGTGAACCTGGTGGCCTTCCGTCGGACCATCTACCTCGCCATCCAGTCAAGGTGAGTATGTCATGTGACCGATATGCACTCGTAGATGCCCAAGCCAAGTTTTTATAGTAAATTTAAGTCAGTTTGTCACTATGGCCACTGGGGGCCACATCAAAATTGTGCTCTGCGAAATTGTCCCCCAATCTTTGTTGGTTTGAATCCCGGTCCTTGCATGTTCCACAAGTGTCCTTGAGCAATCCTCAGGTGACGTGCTTTAAACTGCCCACTGCTCCGGGTTTGTGTGTGTTGATTCACTGGATGGTTACAATCAGAGATTAATAAAAAAAAAAAAATCAATGACAAAATAATGGAGAGCAATAATATTTTATTTAACAAAATCATTAAAAAACTGTTGGTGAATTTTGTAATCAACCTTTTGAAATTTCACCCTTTCTATTTTCATTAATTGCATGCAGTATACATAAAAAAATAACTTGAATTTTCTGTTTAGTGCAGGCATTAAACACACCATTGATAAACAAAGACAAGTCTACCAGTAACTTGCAAAGGATGGTAGAATCATTTCGGCTTAAAGTTTAACTTAAATTCACTGCATTTTATTTTAGCTCTTAAAACCCCAGGTCTTGTATAACAAGTTGCAGTGCAATACATAACATTGTTTTTTTTTTATACATGTTATGTTGCGCCATATTTAGTGAAAGTGTCCAGTCAGAGAACCAGTGAAGGACGTGAGGTTCTTTCCCTTCATGCTGCTAGTGAGAACCACACAGAACTGATGTTTGACCAGAATTTTAATCAGCTCATTTTCTCTCATATTGCACTAATGCTATTTTTGAAACGATGCTATTTTGATAAGAATCTAATCCGTATGTATTAGTCTCTTCACTTTAGATTAAACTCACTTGTGTTACTGACAGTTTTAAATAATCTGTTTTATTTAATGAACAAATTGTACTAAAGTTTTACTTGTTCGCTCAAGACGTCAAGTCCGCGAAGTTGAGTGTGAGCGAACATCGTTTTGAATTGTGAGTGCAAAGATACAAGCGTGTGCGGTCAACTCGAGCTGCTTACAAAATTCTAATTCTAGAATTAAGAAGCAGCGAATATCTCGCGATCTCGTCACACCCCTAGTGACTAGTGATGCATGCAGGGACAGGGTTGAGTGACATTATGTGAGAATCCTCCTCGGGACTGACTGCATCATGGGACATGGAAAGTCAAGCCGCCGCTTCTCTTGCCCTCGATTCTAAAACCGTTCAGCAGCAAGAAAAGAAAATATATAATCCTAAATATACAGACATCCTTTAACCTTAAATGACCCAGTAAGCGCAGCGCTGTGTGTGTGCATCGCCTGCGTCACGTGTCTGCGTTTGTCAGCAGACTGTGAAAGTAACTGATAGATGCAGAATTCTGGAAGAAATGTATGACTGGGCTGTGAAGACGGAGACTTGCTGCCTCGGTTTGCTTCAAAATGCCTGTGTATTCATTAACACCAGATTATAAATGTTGCCATTTACTCATGAAGCTATGGGTTTTAGTATACGAAATGAGAACTTTTTTTGCAGAATTCATTTTAGTAAGTAGCAGTGACTTGCAATGAATTAGGCTGTGATACACACACACACACACTGTACCAAGTGTGTGTAGTTTTATTTTATTTTATTTAAAAAAAAATATTTTTATAAACCGTATTAACGGGTTTTATTTTTGTGTTTTTCTGTTTCAGCTGTTTTTATAAAATGAGTGATAGAGTAAAGAAATTTTTTTCGGGACTAACGAACACAACATTTTTATTTATTTAATCTGAAAAACCACGTGCTACATTAAATAACTGTCAGCGGGTCACAACTGTTCCATTTCAGTTTTATTCGTATTTTTTTTAGCATTTATAGGTGCCTAAATCGGACTATGTTTGATTTCTCTCTCTCTTTTTTTGTCTTTTCCCCACAGTTTGGATTTTGAAGAATGCGCTCACAAGTTGATAAAGATGGATTTTCCCGAGAGTCAAACGGTACGTAAATAACTGCGGCTGTTGCGCGGAAATCGTCAGATCTGCTTTGCTTTCCGTCTCGTTGCACTCGGCGGTTTATCTGAAGCCTTTAACTTCATCCAAATATTTGTTTGCAGTCACAGAGGTAATCTGGGTCTTTGTGGTCACTGGGGTAACATTTGTCATCTTAATATCCTTGTTTTGCCGTTTCACAGTGGGGACTAATGGCTGCTGGGTGTTCCCTCCTGTTTTAACTGATCTAATGGTTTCCTCCTCAAACGGTTCTTTCACTCATCAGGCTGTGATTCCAGCAGCTCGTCCGGTCGTCTCTGCGAGTCGCGCATCATGAAACACTAGCGTTTCAAATCGTCTAACAACAAGCTAAACCATAAAAAACAGACATTATTCAGAATTATTTTATTCCCCTTTTCCGCTCTATGGTCTCTGTTTTTAGACTCTGAGAACACACACTGACATGAGTTTGCTTTAGAACTGATAAGGTTAATGGGACTATTTTACAATTTGTAGTTTTTATTTAAAAAATAGAAACTTTTTTTAAATCCGTAACGGTTTTGAAAAGCGACACTGGAAGTTTGATCTATTCTATTTGTCTGATATAGATATCTCTAAATTAGAGTATAGATCATTCACTATCATCACGTTTCTGCTTCTTGAGGTGTTTGAGAAAGCTGGATGCAGGAGACGGTTGTGTCGTCAGGCCCAAGGGAGATGGTGTTCATCACATCACTCCATCCTTCCGCACAGGTTCCCACGCTGGTCGATTTCCTCCTCCCCAGCCAATGAGCACACAGAAGGAAATCCAGTTACCCATCCAGTGAAGTGTAAATACACACTGTGAAGAGGGCGCACACAGTGGTGCCTGGGTGGTTTTTGTATTGCTTTAACGCAGCATAGGTTCCGTTAATACCACTTTTCTTCATTTATTGTGAGATCAAAAGAAAGACGTTAATTTATTAGGAATTTTTTTTTTTTATTGGAACGATTTTTATGGGTTGAGAAGAGGACGCAGGTGGACCGAGGCACGGTTCACTTTTGGGACGCTTTTTCAAGCAAGCGTGTAATGACAAGGAAGCAAAAATAAGAGTAAACTCGTCCCAGAATGTTTGCGTGGAGCACCCGTGATGCTGCGTGGTCCTTCAGGCTTCAGCAAGAGTGTTTCTACCCTTTTCTTCCAGCACTAAAGGTCAACAGTGAAATCTCCTGACATTTATAAATTGTGTTGACAGATTGAGTTAGTGATTTCCGCTGATGATTTCTGATTGTTTAGGTCGATAGAACAATGGTTTAATAATCAAGCATTGGCTGTAGAACATTCTTGAAATTTAGTGAACCATTTTATATTTTTGGTTTGGAATTTGGTTTTTATTCAACAAAAAGACACGTGAGCAGACAGAGTGATGACTTGTGTGATAGAAATTCAACAGGCTCTTGTGAATCAGTTGATCTTTTTATTTCTCCACACAAAATTCACAAGTTTTCACATTGGGAGCAAACAAACGCTTGGCGTGGTGTTCACCTACAGCCACTGGATATCGACCGTCTGGTTGTGTCGGACCGGAAAGGAAATGCTTTAATGAATCTTGTGTGAAGCAGGAAGGTCGTGTCTGCAATAATCGCATTCTGGTGTCAGTTCAGGAAAAGCTGGTGATGCTGATGAAGCTGTAGTTTACAGCAACCAGGAGAAACGCATGCATGATCATTTCTCCAACTCCTGTGTGAAGTAAATGAAGTATTTTAGTAATTTTTGTTCGGAAAAAAGTTTATCTTCATAAATAGATATGGAAAGAGAATTTTTACATCTAATAGAGCGGAAATCGATTGTGAGAAAATCACAACTATGATTGTGAGGCCGCAATTCTCAGGATTCAATTCTACGCAGATGAATCTCGTCGCTCATCACATGGCCACGTGCAATTACACACACTGCCTTTGTGATGTGATTTATCGTGCATTTATTGTGTTTAACTTTGGCTCCTGGTAATCTGTACAATTCGATGTTTGAGATTGAGATCAACAAATTGACACTTGAATTTTTTATTTATGTCTAGTGTTACATCTTCAGGCTGGAGTCTGACCTCATCTGCCTGGAATCGTTGAAACCCGACGCTAATAAGTGAATCTGCTAGTCTTTTGTGAACATATAAGCTTGGATTTGTTCTTCTCCTCGGTCTGTTGCACAGTCATTCCGCACAAGTCAAGGACGCCGCTTAACTAAGTGATTCGCCCGTTTCATACAGGAAGTGCAGCTATTAGCAGTGCTGGACTTACACATGTAATCCGTCTGAACGATGTAATTCATACCTCTACGTTTCCTCCCTCTGGATCCAGTGTGGACTTGCAGGGAAATCCTTGTTGTTTTCACAGAAATGCAAGTTTGCTTTTTGTAAATAGTTTTTTTTTTTTAATAAACTCTGGATTTCGTAATCAACGTTCTCAGAACCTTCAAGTTGGCCAGCAGGTTCCTGAAACCATCTCATCAATGTTTAGAAGCGTCTCAAGGAATCGATACGGCCATGTAGAAGTGCTGAGTTTGTGTGAAGATGGACGCTCACTCAGCGTCTACAGTGTCTGATTCCCGTGTGTCTCCTTGCCTCACAGAAAGAGCTGTGTAACATGATCCTGGACTGTTGTGCCCAGCAAAGGACATACGAGAAGTTCTTCGGACTCCTGGCTGGGGTGAGTCCCTCCTTAATCTTCTCCTTTAATATTGCTCAGTGGTCACGGCCAAGAACCAATCAAAGTAGCTGTATGGTTTTTTTCTTTAAACACCGTAGCTGTAAAATAAACATAAAAGCCTCAAACCACGACTGGTTAATGAATTAAAAATGTGAAGTCATCATTTTAATGCACAAAAGGATATTGTTAGTTGCAATTAGTAATCAGATGTCTAACTGTTCTACGTTATTAACCTGTAATAGATTCCCAATTATATATTTTTTGATTCATATAGTTTTATTTTGTATTGAATGTAGTGTGTAGTTACACCATTGTAACTTGCTATCCGCTCATGTGACTTTTATTTTGTCAATTAACGTTATCATGTCAGTGTATGATGATAATGTATGACGTGAAGTTCTGTTGTGCAGAGGTTCTGTCTGTTGAAGAAAGAATACATGGAGAGTTTTGAGGCCATTTTCCAGGAGCAGTACGAAACCATCCACCGCTTGGAAACCAACAAATTACGCAACGTCGCCCGGATGTTTGCACATCTCCTCTACACCGACTCTGTTCCATGGAGCGTGAGTAACGTTATTCGATTTGCTCTTCCTGTCGTCGCCGAGGACTGTGGAAGANCAGGAGCAGTACGAAACCATCCACCGCTTGGAAACCAACAAATTACGCAACGTCGCCCGGATGTTTGCACATCTCCTCTACACCGACTCTGTTCCATGGAGCGTGAGTAACGTTATTCGATTTGCTCTTCCTGTCGTCGCCGAGGACTGTGGAAGACCAGGAGTTTGCAAACTGTGGTCATGATAAAAACATGCTAAGTGTCTCAAGCTCAACACCAAGGCGATAGTTTGCGTTCACTTGAGTAACTCCAGAGCAAATGACTCGGTTAATGTTTGGTGCTCAAGTTGTGGCACACAATTTACAGAGAATTAATTTTCATTGAAGTGTTGGAGATTAAATGTCCACAATTTTACAGATTTCACATTTATTATTAACATCTCAGTCGCATTTGTTTCAAAAATGCTCTTAAAATACAATTCCCAAACTGTCAAGTTTTATTTGGAATGTTATTCATAAAAATTGAAGTCGTGTTTTAGATTGAATTGCTATCTGAGTGTTTTTTGGGCTTTCTAAGCGTGTTGTGCTATTCCAGGTCCTGGAGTGTGTGAGAATGAGTGAAGACACCACCACGTCCTCCAGTCGAATCTTTGTGAAGATTCTGTTTCAGGAGCTGTGCGCGTACATGGGTTTGCCGAAACTGAACGAGAGGCTGAAGGACATGTGAGTGTGTGTTTTTTATTCTGTGATGTTGATGGACATTGATGTTGACCTTTGCTGTTTCTTGGACCTCAGAACTCTCCAGCCTTTTTTTGAAGGCCTGTTCCCCCGTGACAACCCCAAGAACACTATCTTTGCTGTGAATTTCTTCACCTCCATTGGTCTCGGTGGACTCACGTGAGTAACCGGCTGGTGAAGCTTCAGTCGAGGCTTAATCCTAATGAAACCTGTGCTTAGTGCTATGTCTTTGTGCTCAGGGACGAGCTGAGAGAACATCTAAAGAACAAGCCCAAGCGCATCATGACCCAGAATCAGGAGGTGGAGTCATCGGACTCTTCGTCCTCCTCTTCCTCTTCGTCCTCCTCCTCCGATTCCTCATCTGACAGTGACAGCAGCAGCAGTGACAACGACTCCTCTAGCAGCAGCTCCTCAGGTTTTGATGCTTTTTTTTTTTTTAAATCAACCTCTGGCTTTTAACTTCTTTCACTTTCCTTTGTGTCAAACCTTTTGTCCCTCNTTTATTCTCTTCTAAACACGTCTTCCTCTACAGACTCCGATTCAAGACGCAAAAAGTCCTCCGGCAAGAAAAAGAACAAGAAGAAAGAGCCGAGATCAAGCAAAGCAGGTAAGCGGCGCTCTCCTCTGGAGGAACGTCCCAGCAAGCGGCAGGAGAACCGGAGGAGAGGCGACAGCAGCGAGGAACGCCCCACAGATTCCAGACGGAAGGGACGAGAGCCATCGCCACCTCGAGCTCGGCAGCAGATAGAGCCGGAGCGTGGAAGAGGACACCGAGAGCAGAGGCAGGAGCACGAGGACTCGCACACTTACAGGGGCAAAAACGTCCCCCAGCCGGACAGAGAGCGGCGAGGGAGGCGGAGCCAGGAGAGGTCGAAATCTCGCGAGAGGAGCCGCAAAGAGGTCGACTCCAGGAACTCGCAGCGCAACGGCTCGGAGAGGGCGGACAAGGAGAACAGGCATTCTGAGCGCTACAGAGAGTCCAGGAGAGAGCAGAGAAGCAGGGAGAACTCACCCAGGAGACGCCGATGAAGAGGAGCTCCACAAGGTCATGTCCTCGCTCCTGCTCTACTGTGACTTTCCTGGATGATGTTGCTTTTTAGCCTCAATGTAATCAATCAGCCGTGCGTAGGAGAGATGTACAGTTTCTGTCAGATTACCTGTTGTGTTCATAATGTCGGGATGTTTTTTTTGCTATTTTATCAGTCTTTTGCCAGTTGTGTTTTTTTGTTTGTTTNCTGGATGATGTTGCTTTTTAGCCTCAATGTAATCAATCAGCCGTGCGTAGGAGAGATGTACAGTTTCTGTCAGATTACCTGTTGTGTTCATAATGTCGGGATGTTTTTTTTTTGCTATTTTATCAGTCTTTTGCCAGTTGTGTTTTTTTGTTTGTTTTGAGACTTCTTGGGAAGACAAGATTAAACCAGACCTTTGCTACGAATGGATCACTCTTGTGCTTATTAAAAACCGATGAAGTTCATTGGTTGAGTTACGGGAAACCGAGCTCCTGATGTTTTGAAGGTTGTTCTGACTCTTTCCGTTCCTCACATCCAGTGTAATTTCACGGCCATGTTTTTAACAGCGCATCTGCCGTACACGTAAAACCCAAGTGATTTCTGTCGTGCGTCAGGCGTAACCTTCAGGGGTTAGTGGACACGGAGACAGCGAAACCAGTGGCAGAACCACAGAGAAAATAGACCTCATTTTCTATCATTTTAGTTTTT
>SOMO01004093.1:0-15286 GCA_028128575.1 Paedocypris carbunculus
GTGTGTGTGTTGAAGGATGAACACACAGACCTTGCTCTGTTCATTTTTTCTAACATTTCAAACAAGTACAGGTTCAACCGATAATTCAAGTCTTATGATGATCAAACTAATAATTTTTGGTTCATATTTTACTGTTTGTAAATGAATGAACAACATGATAATTATCTGCAAACCAACACTAGCTTAAGTTAGCTTTACACCTAATTCAGAACATCATTTGTCACATTCGCAGAAGAACAAAGTGCATTAGTGGATCAGTCTTCTTCGTGTTCGAAGCCTTCATCTTCCTCGTCGTCATCCATCAGGGCTCCTTCAAACAACCTNATTTTTGGTTCATATTTTACTGTTTGTAAATGAATGAACAACATGATAATTATCTGCAAACCAACACTAGCTTAAGTTAGCTTTACACCTAATTCAGAACATCATTTGTCACATTCGCAGAAGAACAAAGTGCATTAGTGGATCAGTCTTCTTCGTGTTCGAAGCCTTCATCTTCCTCGTCGTCATCCATCAGGGCTCCTTCAAACAACCTGAGAAGGCATGAAGCATCACATCAGCGCTGGGCATAGAAAACACAGCAGGAGCATTAGCTTTAGCACTGACAGGCGGTAGCACAGCGACTGTGGAGAGTTGAAGTGGCCGTAGGGATTGAGTCGACTCAGCCGCTCCAGGCAGATCCAGCAGAAAGCCATGTGACAGGAAGTGCAGGTCATCTTGTTACAGCCGTGAAGCTTCTGTCGAAACATACACACCTGACCTCTGACTTTCATCAACATGAACACATCTGACCATCCTTCAAAAACACACCTGAACAAAACATTAAGTCAACAAACGAACCTGATTGCTGACTTTTCCTTAAACCAAACACCTAACCTTCCATCAACATGAACAGACCTGACCTCTGACCTTCCATCAACATGAACACACCTGACCTCTGACCTTCCATCAACATGAACACACCTGACCTCTGACCTTCCATCAACATGAACACACCTGACCTCTGACCTTCCATCAACATGAACACACCTGACCTCTGACCTTCCATCAACATGAACACACCTGACCTCTGACCTTCCATCAACATGAACACACCTGACCTCTGACCTTCCATCAACATGAACACACCTGACCTCTGACCTTCCATCAACATGAACACACCTGACCTCTGACCTTCCATCAACATGAACACACCTGACCTCTGACCTTCCATCAACATGAACACACCTGACCTCTGACCTTCCATCAACATGAACACACCTGACCTCTGACCTTCCATCAACATGAACACACCTGACCTCTGACCTTCCATCAACATGAACACACCTGACCTCTGACCTTCCATCAACATGAACACACCTGACCTCTGACCTTCCATCAACATGAACACACCTGACCTCTGACCTTCCATCAACATGAACACACCTGACCTCTGACCTTCCATCAACATGAACACACCTGACCTCTGACCTTCCATCAACATGAACACACCTGACCTCTGACCTTCCATCAACATGAACACACCTGACCTCTGACCTTCCATCAACATGAACACACCTGACCTCTGACCTTCCATCAACATGAACACACCTGACCTCTGACCTTCCATCAACATGAACACACCTGACCTCTGACCTTCCATCAACATGAACACACCTGACCTCTGACCTTCCATCAACATGAACACACCTGACCTCTGACCTTCCATCAACATGAACACACCTGACCTCTGACCTTCCATCAACATGAACACACCTGACCTCTGACCTTCCATCAACATGAACACACCTGACCTCTGACCTTCCATCAACATGAACACACCTGACCTCTGACCTTCCATCAACATGAACACACCTGACCTCTGACCTTCCATCAACATGAACACACCTGACCTCTGACCTTCCATCAACATGAACACACCTGACCTCTGACCTTCCATTAACATGAACACACCTGACCTCTGACCTTCCATTAACATGAACACACCTGACCTCTGACCTTCCATCAACATGAACACACCTGACCTCTGACCTTCCATCAACATGAACACACCTGACCTCTGACCTTCCATCAACATGAACACACCTGACCTCTGACCTTCCATTAACATGAACACACCTGACCTCTGACCTTCCATTAACATGAACACACCTGACCTCTGACCTTCCATCAACATGAACACACCTGACCTCTGACCTTCCATCAACATGAACACACCTGACCTCTGACCTTCCATCAACATACACACACCTGACCTCTGACCTTCCATCAACATGAACACACCTGACCTCTGACCTTCCATCAACATGAACACACCTGACCTCTGACCTTCCATTAACATGAACACACCTGACCTCTGACCTTCCATCAACATGAACACACCTGACCTCTGACCTTCCATCAACATGAACACACCTGACCTCTGACCTTCCATCAACATACACACACCTGACCTCTGACCTTCCATCAACATGAACACACCTGACCTCTGACCTTCCATCAACATGAACACACCTGACCTCTGACCTTCCATCAACATGAACACACCTGACCTCTGACCTTCCATCAACATACACACACCTGACCTCTGACCTTCCATCAACATGAACACACCTGACCTCTGACCTTCCATCAACATGAACACACCTGACCTCTGACCTTCCATCAACATGAACACACCTGACCTCTGACCTTCCATCAACATACACACACCTGACCTCTGACCTTCCATCAACATGAACACACCTGACCTCTGACCTTCCATCAACATGAACACACCTGACCTCTGACCTTCCATCAACATGAACACACCTGACCTCTGACCTTCCATCAACATACACACACCTGACCTCTGACCTTCCATCAACATGAACACACCTGACCTCTGACCTTCCATCAACATGAACACACCTGACCTCTGACCTTCCATCAACATGAACACACCTGACCTCTGACCTTCCATCAACATACACACACCTGACCTCTGACCTTCCATCAACATGAACACACCTGACCTCTGACCTTCCATCAACATGAACACACCTGACCTCTGACCTTCCATCAACATGAACACACCTGACCTCTGACCTTCCATCAACATACACACACCTGACCTCTGACCTTCCATCAACATGAACACACCTGACCTCTGACCTTCCATCAACATGAACACACCTGACCTCTGACCTTCCATCAACATGAACACACCTGACCTCTGACCTTCCATCAACATACACACACCTGACCTCTGACCTTCCATCAACATGAACACACCTGACCTCTGACCTTCCATCAACATGAACACACCTGACCTCTGACCTTCCATCAACATGAACACACCTGACCTCTGACCTTCCATCAACATACACACACCTGACCTCTGACCTTCCATCAACATGAACACACCTGACCTCTGACCTTCCATCAACATGAACACACCTGACCTCTGACCTTCCATCAACATGAACACACCTGACCTCTGACCTTCCATCAACATACACACACCTGACCTCTGACCTTCCATCAACATGAACACACCTGACCTCTGACCTTCCATCAACATGAACACACCTGACCTCTGACCTTCCATCAACATGAACACACCTGACCTCTGACCTTCCATCAACATACACACACCTGACCTCTGACCTTCCATCAACATGAACACACCTGACCTCTGACCTTCCATCAACATGAACACACCTGACCTCTGACCTTCCATCAACATGAACACACCTGACCTCTGACCTTCCATCAACATACACACACCTGACCTCTGACCTTCCATCAACATGAACACACCTGACCTCTGACCTTCCATCAACATGAACACACCTGACCTCTGACCTTCCATCAACATGAACACACCTGACCTCTGACCTTCCATCAACATACACACACCTGACCTCTGACCTTCCATCAACATGAACACACCTGACCTCTGACCTTCCATCAACATGAACACACCTGACCTCTGACCTTCCATCAACATGAACACACCTGACCTCTGACCTTCCATCAACATACACACACCTGACCTCTGACCTTCCATCAACATGAACACACCTGACCTCTGACCTTCCATCAACATGAACACACCTGACCTCTGACCTTCCATCAACATGAACACACCTGACCTCTGACCTTCCATCAACATACACACACCTGACCTCTGACCTTCCATCAACATGAACACACCTGACCTCTGACCTTCCATCAACATGAACACACCTGACCTCTGACCTTCCATCAACATGAACACACCTGACCTCTGACCTTCCATCAACATACACACACCTGACCTCTGACCTTCCATCAACATGAACACACCTGACCTCTGACCTTCCATCAACACACACACACCTGACCTCTGACCTCTCATCAACATAAACACACCTGACCTCTGACCTTCCATCAACATGAACACACCTGACCTTCCATCAACATGAACAGTCCTGACCTCTGAACTTCCATTAACATGAACACACCTGACCTTCCATCAACATGAACGCACCTGACCTTCCATCAACATGAAAGCACCTGTCCTCTGACCTTCCATCAACAGGAACACTAAGAACAAGACCTTCAGCCAACACAAACAAATCTGATTGAAGACTTTCCCTTAAAACACACACAATTGACCTTCCAACAACACGAACACACCTTCCAACTACACTATGACCTGACCTATGACCCTCTGTGGACTGACTGTAGGATGACTGACCTGTATGTTGAAGCCACAGTTGGGACATTTCTTGCAGTTGGTCTGTAGCCAATCAGTGGAGAAGGATTCCTCCACCGCCTTCTGAATGACCCGCTTTCCGAAGCGCTTTTCCAAGAAGCTCTGTCCCTCCTCGTTGGCTGAGAGATACTCGTCTCTCAATTTGTGGAGCTCATCTGTCAAAACCACAGTGGTTATGTGCAGCTCTGCTAGTCTTTCTAGAACGTCATAATATTGGGAAATAATTCATAAAGAGACTAGGTGGAATTACATTCAGTCATTTTTGATACTGAGATTAGCATCATTTTAGATTCTAGCGTAGTGGTACTATACGTTAATGCTGCTTGTGTATAATTGTAGCTGTGCTAAATGCTAATTACAAGTTAGCTGTGCTGAATGCCATTGTTGTTTGTGTACAAGTGTAGCTGTGAATAAAAGTAACTTTGTTAAATGCTAATTACGTATGCGTTCGCTTTGCTGAACGCTAATGAGTTCAGTACCAGTGGTGGTGGTGCAGTGAGAAAGGCCATGGTAGCTTCTCTTGCACAGCGTGCAGAAGGCGTATCGGCACAGTGGGCACAAGCCCATGGTAGAGTCTGGCTCCAGCATCACAGCCGCGCAGCAGCTAGCGCGAGGACAGTAAACCACGTCTGCCATCCGGTCCAGACTAGACTGCAGGAGGAGACGGTCGTACCGAGCAAAATCCTCCTGGTCCACCACCAACTTTACCTGCAGCCACATACGTCTCATCACACTGGACTCACCTCAGCGACACCACACGGATCATTAATCTTGCCTGTGAGGGAGTGGCTGCGGACCCGCAGTCCGGCTCTGGACACTGCAGGCTCTGAACTTGCCCATCACGGATCTGGATGTGAAAGTAGTCTGAGATGCAGACCTTGCAGTAAACGTGCAGACACTCGCTGAAGCGCAGACAGTGGACTCCCTGCTTCTCCGAAAAACATATGCCGCAGCTGAAAACCTTCTCGTCAAACGCCTTCTGCTTTTGGGCCTCGTCAAAGTCCAGCAGCGTGGTCAGCAGGTCGGTGTGAGCATCCTCGTCCACCACCGCTCTCGGGTCCAGATCCCGCCAGTCCACACCTCCTCCGGGAGCACCGGAGCGAGGAAGGATCTGCAGGGGAGGCTGGATTCCGATGAAGTCTAGAGTCTCTTCCTTCAGAAACTGGATCCAGGTGAACAGAACCACACAGCCCTTGTTCTCCTCCCATAACTCGTCCAGTCTGGTGCAGAGGGAGGCAATCTGAGAGAGCGGGAGAACATCATCAGCCGCAGACCGGGAGCTGGAGCAGGACAGCAGTCTGTACCTGGACCCTGGAGATCCAGCTGGAGCTGAGGGTGAAGAGTGGAGCTTGAGAGGAAGGGTAGTCGAGGGGAAGCTGGAAGCTCAGAACCAGTGGAGGCAGGAACGAGACGCTGTGCTCCGTGGATTCCTGGCCTGTGGAGACCACAACACACGTGAGAGTTGACCACCTCGGTGACCGAAGGCTAGACGTCTCACCCTTCAGACGCAGGGTGAAGTGCGGAGGCAGCGCGAGGCTCAGGTGGATCTTTCCACTCTGTTCCGACTCATCTCGCTGAAACTCCTGCTCGTTGTAAATGCTGGCGAGAGCGAGGAGCTCGTCTGCTTGAGCTTCCTGATCTGACATCCCCACATTCCTGAACACATCCCCGTCACACTAAACAGAGACTCACTCCAGCTCTTTCTGTCGATTCTACGGAAATGTCTTAGGGACGATTAAATCTCACGCGATGTGAAGACGCCACACGACCTGAGCGAGACCGGGCTATTTCTGTCCTTAATGTCTTTCTTTACTCATGTAAAATGACAGGGACTTTTATATGACGTCAGTGATAGTATCGATCAGTTACCGGGGATTACAACTGATTCACAGTTTAAAAAAATGACTGTTCTTACTATTTACGTAATAGTTTTGACAAGAGCTCGAGACACTCACCTAGCGAGACGCCGAGAGGGCGGGGCTTCTTCTTCTTTTCCGGTTCACGCTCTGGAACGCTGCGCGCGGCGCCCTCTGCTGGACTGACTACAATAGTATGGAATCAGATTAGTGCCAAAAATATCAAACGTAAGAAAATAAACGTTCTAATAAACGTTCAAAAATGCCTCACATTTACGTTTGGTTTTTTCGCTTGCAATTACGTTTGGTTTTTTATTTTTTGCTTGCAATCTTCACCTTTTCGTTTGAAACTTGTTTGATATTTTTGGCACTAATCTGATTCCATGCTATATGGACACGGAACACGTTTGTACAGCTGTAAATTAATTTGTACTGTAAATGCAATTGAAATATTGTAAATGAATAACTATGTTGGTCCTTCTGCTTTATTGGTTTTGTTGGTGAGTAGTACAACATTTTATGATAATTTATGCATGCTTATTTAATTGTTTATTTTTCATATAAATGTGTTTGTGTATAATGTCCACTGGACTTCCAGTTAGAACTAATACGCATGTTAAGATAAAACTAGCGAAACAACTGTACAATAGGGAGAACCAAAAAAAAGCTTTATAAAATTGTGCAGTTAAACGAGTGAAGTGAATTCAGAAATGACTGTTTCCGGACTATAAGCCGCTACTTTTTTCACATGTTTTGAACCATGCAGATATAATTTTTATGAGTTTTAATCAGCAAAGATGCTGCCGTGTTAAAATACAGGTTAGGAAAGGATCTATTTAGTTACATACACATTTACAATTCAAAATCATTCTGCTCCTGTAGTAAATACAGTGAACCCTCGATTATCACGGTAGTTCCAAGGCCTAACCCTAACCCTTAATTCTTTTATAATTTATGCATATGTAATAAAAAAAAATCAGTGAAGCCGTGAATCCGCGAACATACCTAAAATAGAAAAAAAAATCTGCGAAGCCGGGATAGTCGAACTAATCCAAAAACATACATATCTGTGGCTTGCAAAACTCTCCAGGTTTCACTGAAACCCTTGTTCCCTGAGAGGAGAGAGCGAGAGACTACGCCACCATCCAGTGTCCAGTGAACGACTGGAAAGGGAACTTTTTTTAATAGAGTGGATGCGGCTTGTATGCAGGTGCGGCTTGTTTATCTTTTTTTTTTATTTTATTTTTTTCAAAAATAAAACTGATGCGGCTTATAGTCCAGAAAATACGGTAATTCCATTAAGTGTAGCTGCAGTTTGGGAAGATAATGCCACTATGTCAGAGACAGAGAAACAAAAAAAAAAAAAAAAAACCTGCAGGTCCAAATGGTACTTATTCGTCATTAGCTTCTGTCCACATAAATGCAGGTCTGAGAACATTTCAGCTTTATTTCAGCAGGAAAATCCATGAACAAAACAACTACACGGTTACTTCTGATGATTCTGTCTTCACAGCTCAAAAACATCAGCTTAATCAACCATCAAAAATACAACATCACAAAAAACATCAATATGAACACATGAAAATGTTTTAACATGATGGTAACAACTTCCAGACCGTCTGGTGCATTCACGCAGGTACATCAGGTGAACCTAATTAATGTCCATTTCAGGAATCTTGCTGTCGTCACTCTTCTCTGGTCTCGGCTGAGTCCCCGGTTCTTCTTGACCATTAGCCGGGCTGCTCTGTTTGGCTCTGGTCTCCTCCGCTTTGGGCTTGGGCTTGCTGACAATGGGATGGCAGAAGGTGTACAGCTCCTGTGAGGAGATGAACAGCTTTATCACACCATACACCATACATCAAGGTTGTCAAACTCTTTAACAAACCTTTGCTTTGGCTTGAATCTCAGCTGCGAGGACCACCGGATCCTGGCTGAGACTTTGTTTGCTCTGCTGGTTTATCATGTCGTTCATCCACATCATAGATTTGTTTACATGTTTCTCCACCTTCATGAGCTCCAGCTCCTCAAGATGGACGTTTGTTTCGGCCTGAGTGCAGAGGAATATGGTGAATGGTTGGAAGCGGTGATGGACACATACTGTTTGATGGTGTGAAGATAGTCCTCACATTGCCCTTGCAGTCCTCCAACACCTTCACAAACATTTGAATCTGCTTAGCAAGCACTTCAAAAGCTCTCGTCCGCTCCTGGCTCTCGATGTATCGATTCTTCACTGGGTCTCCAAGTTTCTGGAAGCGCAGAGGGTTTCATCCATTAGGTGAAAGCGACCTGGACATTCCTGCAGATTTACCTTCAGCTCAGCTAGTTTGTGGACATAGACCTGCTTCTGCTGATCTTCTCCCTCATCATACAGCCAGTTTTCTGTGTGGTCCAGCTTCTGTGAGAAGATGTCCTGGTCCTGAGGAGGACAAGGAGGTGAGAGGAGACAAGCGGGGAGATCTGATGGAGATACAGACACTTACGTTCTGGCTGATGAATTTCTCCAGGACTCCGAGCAGCTTCTCTCTCATCTCGTATACATACTCCTCCACAGAGTTTTTAGCATCGATCCTCTCTTTCTCCAGCTTGTCCTGCATCATCATCTTGCCCTGTTACAGTTACAACATCATATTATATAAATATGGCAACACAAATGTTCTGTTTATCTTCTTTCCTTCCATCCGACTGTCAGTACCTCATCCTCCACATACTGATGAAGCAGGTTCTGATCCAGCTGACACTGCAGATGGTTCTGAATGGGCAGATCCAGAGTCCTGGTCTTCACTTTAGCTTTCTTGGCCTCAGGTGGCTGAAAGTTTTTCTTCTCTAGCTTAGCGTCTCCTGCTGAAGTCTGTGATGATAACAAAGTGGAAGTTTAGCACACAGAACCAGACTAAACTCACAGTATGCCACGCTTTCACTTCTGTCCAGATTAGAGTGGACGCTGGTCTTTCCACACACCTCCATGTCTTCAGTGTCGGGGCTCTTGTCTGTACTTTCTTTCTGCTCCTCATCTGGACATTTATTGGCCTGTTGATCCACTTGCATCTTGTTCTTTTGAAGAGCAAATACAATTCTTTACATCTAACAATTCCAGTTCTGTTGAAAAGTATCTTCCTTGGTGTTTTAACCCAGTTTGAGACGTTGGCTTTACTGTTTTACCTTTGTTTTATATATTGTGTCTTTTATAATTTTGACTGTTTTATTGTTTGTGTATAGCTCTTTGGCCAGCTGAGTAAATTTTAAGATTCTTTATAAATAAAGTTGAAGTATTTGCAGCTGGATTTTCCAGTTGAATTTACAGCCAGACTGAAATCTCTGACATTTACGCGAGTAAAGCTAATGACTTTCACAATTCAGTCAACAAGGGATTCTTCTTTATACTGCACACACACACTGACATCGAGGTGGCACAAATGTCTCATTTAAACTTTTTTGGTCTTGAACACAGAAGACAAGATCTGGTTGTTTCTAGAATATGCTTGCAAATCAGATGTTTGTGTAGATGAACGTAATAAGACACTATGGAAACTATGGAAAGTCTTTCAGATTTCCTATGTTTAGTCGAGTAGGATCACTGAGGCTCATGATTAACAAAAGTAAAACAATCACCTCTTCCTCTTCAGTCTCCATGGGCTCCCCATCATGTTCCATGACTTCCACTAGGGTGGCGCTGGACACACTAAAGACCCCGTGCAGGTTCACTCGTACCTTCACCTTTACCTTTGCACTCTCGCAGGATGTCTGTGGTTCAACCTTCTGGATGGTGAACTGACCTGTGGGAATCATAGAAAGAGCGTGGATGGTGAGGAGCAATAGTCTGGCGAGGCATTAGAAGTGTGTGTTGCCACCTATGGCCGGGCTGGGGTACTGTAGGTCTCTGGTGCTGTTGTAATATGCCTCCAAACTGAACGGCTCCCGCCGGCAGAAAGTTAATTCTTTAGAGAACGGAGCAGGATGATTCTTTGGGAAAACCTCACATTCACTGCGACAAGAGATGATGCACAAGTTGACTAATGAAAGACACAGACAGAGAAACAGAAAAAAACACACACAGAGAGAAGAAGGTACACACATGATGCTCTCATCCGCCACTGAGGTCCACTTCAGAGAAATGGGGTGTGGCACCACGTCAGTAATGGAGAACTCTCGCACTCTAAAGGCCGGTGACAGAATGGCACACTGTAGAAACACACACACACACACACACAGAAGATCACCATGTTACAGTGACTATAAAGGCTCTTGTAGTTGTCGCTCAGTTTGGTATTCAACACGGTTCAGAGCTGAGAGTCGGAAAATCTTGACAATTAGGGCGTCAAATCCGTCAGCGTGAAGTAGGTAGGCACAGACCTGCAGGGCACAACCCCTGGCCACCGCCTCGTCAGCATTCAGTGTGGTGCTGAGCTCCTTTCCAAAGAAGCGGCTGATTCGCTCTTTGATCGCTGGGATGCGGGAGGCTCCGCCCACAAGCTCTACAGCGTAGATGTCTTCCTTCTTCAGTTCTGCAATGAACACAGATGAGGATATGAGGAAGAAAATATGAGTGATACACAAAGAAAGAGAGAGAGAGACAATGAGAGTGAGAAAAAGAGAACGAGTGAGATAAAGACAGCAACAAACAGAAAGTGAGAGAGGCTGGAACTCACTGGTCTGATCCAAGAGGCTGTGCAGCGGAGTCTCCACTCTGGCCAGTAGAGGAGCACACAGTTTCTCGAACTTCTCCCTGGACACCACCACACCATCACTGCTAATTCACTCTTGCACTTTATCGATTAAACATTGTACTTTTTGTTTTTAAGAGTGAGGTTTTATGGGGTCACTGGTTTCCTCCCAGTGTTCAAAAATGTATTTAGGAGAATCGGATTGTGGAAATGAAGAGTGGAAGAACAGTGGTTCTGGTTGGGTTCTCCACCTGTTAAGCGAGCTGGAGACGTCGACATCATTCATCAAGCACTCAATGTTGAGTGGAAGATCAGAGGAGTTGGCACTCATCAGTTTCTTCAGCTTCTCACACTCCTGATATAGACGCACAAGCGCACGAGGCTTCGACCGGACATCCAACTTGTACTTCTGAGCAAAGTCCTGGCAGAAGTGAGTGACCAGCAACTCGTCAAAGTTCTTCCCTCCCAGCTCCGGGTCAAACGCAGAACCAAGAACCTACAAGTGGACAGATGAGCTCCCAAGTGGAAAGACCCAAGTTTTAAAGCGTCATGCACATACCTTCAGCTTGCTCTTGTTAAAAGCGCAGGCGGACACCTGGAAGCCTGCATGACCCACGTCCACAAACACCACTATGCGAGGATTTTCCTCAGAAGCCGGAAGGTCTTGCTTGTAGATTCCGTAGGCCAGAGCAACTGCACAGAACACACACACTGTATTTCTGATACAATTACCTAATATTCTCTGGACCAATCAGTTGCTACTCTTCAGTTACTAGGCATTTAACTCAAACATTCCTCCTCAAGAATGAACACTAGATAAGATATGAATGCAGTCATATTCTCATTTCTAACATCACCATCGGATTCTGCATTCACATATGGACTAGGCTGAGAGCATCTGACCCAATAAAACATCTACTGACCTGCTGTGGTGTCATTCATGAGTCTGAGGCAGTTCAGGCCGGAGATCTGAGCAGCGTCCATCACTGATCTTCTCTCCGCATCTGTGAAGAACCCCGGCACCTGTGAGAATACAGCACATCTCACCGTCATCACTTCACATCTTTTACCATGTGAAACACTGGTGTTTTTAATCCCTCACAACATTAAACCACTCACTCTCACTTCCATTCATTTCTTAAATATAAGTGTGTATTTTTCATTGCTGTGTTTCAAAGGTCGGACAAAGCACAGAACATTGAGCTAGCGGGCATGATGGTGTGCACGTACAGAGATGACGCAGTCAGCCACAGGCTTCTTGAGCGCCGCCTCTGCGGTTTCCTTCAGTTTGGTCAACAGCATCCCAGTCACTTGCTGGATGCTGAACACCTTCTCCTGCTTTAGGTACTGCACCTGTGGACAGACGGAGCCATCAAGCACATGTGTAAAGCACCGGCGCAGCTGCAGTCGTACCTTAATCCCCGAGGCTCCGTCTGACATTTGGGCCAGGTCGTATACCAGGTCGGGCCTGGTCGACTGGACGTAAGGGTCGCCAAATTTCCGGCCATGGAAGCGTTTGAACCCCTGCACCGTGTTCTTACAGTTGGTCACCACCTGAAAGTGAATGGCTCGTGATCAGTGTCACTTCTCTAACTGTGAATACAACATGATCACTCAGAAAAACCCACCTGGTTTTTGGCGGCCGCTCCTATGGATCGATTGCGAGGACCGAATGATACAAAAGACCTGAAACATGGTCAGCTCATCAGTCACGGCTTGAACAAAATCTCTCTTCCCCAGGCATGCAAGTAACCATGGTACAAAATAATATTACCTCAGCCGTTACACAACTAATAACACCGGAGTTACTAATATCATCACCAGTGGCGACACAGAGCCGGTGATAAGGAAGGGTGTGTGTGTGTGTGTGTGAAATATGAGGTGCTGATTGGCTCAGTGAATATGTGTTGTTAGCAAGTCACTGGTGAGGTTGGGCACAGCTTCAATTCACAAAATGGTTTGAAAGCTAAAAATACAAGACCATTTCAGTCGAGTGTCCAGACAGAACAGAACGAGAGACAAGTACAGGTCCTCACATCTCAAGATCCACAAAACTAGTGTCTCTTAGTAGTATTATTATTTTCATCATCATCCTGTTTTACCTAATTACCTGTTAAATTTAAACAGATCAGAAACAGTAAAGTTCAATGACATTACAAACACTATTTTATTAGTAATGCGATTAATGCTTGCCGCAGTAAATGATAGAGACTTATTGATATACGGAAAATAATTCAAGAAACAAGCATGTGTGAAACTGGAGTGTGTAAACATATTACTTTTTGATCACCTTATTTGATTAAAAACAAAAAAA
This sequence comes from Paedocypris carbunculus, assembly GCA_028128575.1. Taxonomy (NCBI): domain Eukaryota; kingdom Metazoa; phylum Chordata; class Actinopteri; order Cypriniformes; genus Paedocypris; species Paedocypris carbunculus. Next base: position 13,573 of record SOMO01004093.1, read on the forward strand.
ACGAACGAATTAAATCATAATTACGTATACCGTTTACATTATTTAGCAGCACTGTTTAAATGCAGCTATTTGTTCCAGTTCAAGTTTATTATATAGCGCTTTTCTATCAAACAAACCTGACAATATTATACGCGACCCGCAAGCCGCGCTGCCTATAAACTTTAACGCGCTTTAAACATGATCGATCCCCACGCGAACATGCTGGAAGGTTCGCGCGCCTGCCGACGTGACGTCACGCGACGCCGCAACGTGGCCCCCTGGGTCGTTTGACAGTGTTTTAACACTTGTCATCAGTTGCGAGGAAACTTACGGTGTGCTGCGATCGCTGTACTCGTTCGCCACAGTCTCAATTCCGCCTGCGCGAGCCACGGCAACGTAACAGCTCTGGAACCCGACGTCAAAGCCGACAACCGACATCTCTCCTCTGCGTCCGACTCCGCAACCACCGTGACAGACTCGCGCACGCGCGCGCGCACTCGCGCGTACCTGCTGATCGCCTGCCACAGTCAGACAGACTCGGGAATGACACAGCTCGCGGNTGACAGACTCGCGCACGCGCGCACTCCCGCGTACCTGCTGATCGCCTGCCACAGTCAGACAGACTCGGGAATGACACAGCTCGCGGCTCTCCAGCCACTTATCGCGATACGTCATGGCTTCTCGCTCAATCTGGAGCTTTCTTTCTGTGACGTCACGGCGGAACGTTACGTTAGGAAATAAAGACGTGTAAAGCAAGCGGAATTAACTTTTTTTCACCTGGTCGAAAACTTTTGAATAGTAAGTTAAAATGAAATTATTATTATGATTATTATGACTATTATGATTATTATTGTGGTTGTTATTGTTATTGTTGTTGTTATTGTTATTGTTATTATTGTTATCGTGACGATTATTATGATTATGATTGTGATTATGATTATGATTATGATTATGATTATGATTATGATTATGATGATGATGATGAGGATGATGATGATTATNGTGTGTGTGTGTGTGTGTGTGTGTGTGTGCGTGCGAGTGCGTGCGTGCGCGTGTTTCAATAAGTTTTATTAAGGCTATATTTCGGCACTTTCACGTCTTTATTTGAAACAAAAATGTATCGAAGAAGTTATGATGTAAGGACTATGTAATGCATGTAAGGCCATTAATAAAGCATTAATCAACCAATTAGTTTGGTCACAGCTTAAGCTTTTTAAACACTAACAAAGAACTTTCAGGAGCGTTTTAACCCTACAGTAAACGCACTAGAGAAGGTGCTCGTGCTACACTTCCCGGTCGCAAGGGGGCGCAAGCTCCTGTTCAGGCTCAGCGTTAAACCAGAAATCCACCGAGCTATCGCATCCTAAATGGCGACTCCCATGCACAGACTGATCGCTCGCCGACAAGCGTAAGTTTTCTCGAATTTCATCTGTGTAACCAGTTTAATCGTCCGTTATAAACTCACAGTGTTTGAATACCTTAATCCAGTGAGGCGAATAAACAACACGTGCGCTGCCAGAAGTGTCTGGAACACGGACACTGGTCGTTCGAGTGCACCGGCAAGAGAAAATACCTGTACCGACCGTCCCGAACCGTCCAGATGAAGAACACCCTGAAAGAGAGAGAGAACCGACCCAGCGACGAGCCCCGGTACACGTTTTTCTTTTTTTCTTTCTCCCTCCCGTGCATACTTTACCATCAATCTCACACACGGCGTTTTATTATTTTCTCTCTC
>SOMO01004117.1:0-10259 GCA_028128575.1 Paedocypris carbunculus
TGGAAATGGCTGTAGTCAACACTTACTTCCAGAAGAGAGAGGAACACAGAGTGACATACAAAAGTGGAGGTAGGAGTAAACAGGTGGACTACATCCTATGTAGTCGAGGCCATTTGAGAGAGGTTAGTGACTGCAAAGTGGTGGTAGGAGAGAGTGTAGCCAGACAGCACCGCATGGTGGTGTTAAGATGACGCTGGTGGTCATGAGGAAGAAGAATAGAGGGAAGACAGAACAGAAGACCAAGTGGTGGAAGTTAAAGGATGAAGAAGCTTGCGAGGAGTTCAGGCAGAGATTGAGACGGGCTCTGGGAGATCAGGAAGAGCTGCCTGATGACTGGGAAACTACAGCAGAGGTTATCAGGGAAACGGGTAGGAAGGTGCTGGGTGTTTCATCTGGTAGGATAAAAGATAAGACACTTGGTGGTGGAATAAGCAAGTACAGGACTGCATCCACAGAAAGAGGTTGGCAATAAGGAAGTGGGATCTAGAAAGGACTGAGGAAAGTAGAGAGGAGTACAAGGAAGTGCAGCGCAGAGTGAAGAGGGAGGTGGCGAAGGCCAAACAGAAAGCATACGATAAGCTGTATGACAGGTTAGACACAAAGAAAGGAGAGAAGGACTTGTTCAGGCTAGGTGTGGNATTTTCTGCATTGAAAATTCCAAGTCCCCCCGGGTCATCACCTGAAATAGTGTAAAATCAAGTCCCCACCAGGTTAGAAAAACCTGTATGCGTACTGTATGTGTGTGTGTGTGTGTGTGTATCAGAGTCACTGGGAGAAAAGCTGGACATGAGCAGGAAGAAAGTGTGTGTACTTCAGTTTGCGCAGAAGCAGAGCAGACCAGGAGCAGTGGCAGCACAAACACACACACACACACACACACACACACACACACACACACACACACACAGCACGTCTCCCTCAGAACAACACTACATTAGTGTGACTCAGTGAAGGACTGTTAAATATGTTAAATGAATGGCTCTGGCTCACTTTAACTGAACCGAGTTCGTTTAAAACGTACAAAGCCCCCTCATTTTTCTACCTGTTTGCACTAGAAAGAGTGTACATTTTTCTTATTGTTATTTAATTTTGCTACATTGTTAAACAAAATATACTGAGAGCAGAACATTTTAAATGTTTACTTTTGTGAAATGTCAGTCAGTCATCTTCTACCGCTTCATCCTTTACAGGGTGGCGGGGAGCTGGCGCCTATCTCAGCGTCTTAGGGCCGGAGGCGGGATACACACTCTGGATTGGTGGCCAACCATTCGCAGAGCGGGACNGAAGAAGGTGCAGGAGTTTAAGTACTTAAGTACTACAGGAGTTTAAGTACTAAAAAAGTACTTTAAGTACAGTGCAGTGTGATGGGGAGTGCATCAAAGAAGAGGCGAAGAGGCGAGTGCAGGCAGGGTGGAGCAGGTGGAGGAAAGTATCAGGAGTGTTGTGTGACAGAAGAGTGTCAGCTAGACTCAAAGGAAAGGTGTACAAGACAGTGGTGAGAGCAGCTCTGCTCTACGGCTTAGAGACAGTGGCAGTGAGAAAGGGACAGGAGGCAGAGATGGAGGCAGCAGAGATGAAGATGTTGAGGTTCTCCTCAGGAGTGACGAGGTTGAACAGAATAAGGAACGAGCACATCAGAGGAACAGCTCACGTTACTGGTGTTAGTAACAAAGTCAGAGAGGCCAGACTGAGATGGTTCGAGCATGTGCAGAGTAGGGATAGTGAATATACTGGTAGAAGGATGTTGGAGATGGAGCTGCCTGGGAAGAGGGCAAGAGGACGACCCAGGAGGAGATATATGGATGTTGTAAGAGAGGACATGAGGTCGACTGGGGTCAGAGTAGAAGATACTCAAGATAGAATGAGGTGAAAAGGGATGATTCGCTGTGGCGACCCCTGATAAGGGAAAAGCCGAAAGAAAGGTAGTAGATATTAATATTGTTGTAATTTTAATTTACCCGCTTTTGTTTACACCTTACATATGCTGTTGATGCATACTCTGATGCTGTATTTAACAAACACACGCAGTTCATTTGTTCTTGGGACTGGCTACATTAATGATGTTGTGGGCTTAAAATTAACCGTTTGTTTTAATCTGAACCAATGTTACAAATAATTTAAAGTTTTTTTATTCGTGATCTGACGTTAATCAAAGGCCTTAAGGCTCAAAACGGCTAGCTTATGAGGAAAATAATTAAAATAAAAATTTTAAAACCTACAAAACTCGTTTGCAAAATTGGAATTATTAGAATATATCAAACTGTTGTGTCAACTCTGACAGATGTTAGTCGTCTTTCACAATGTTAAAATGCATCATACTGTAAAAATATATTTACGTATTGTGGTGGTGACTGACAGATGTTTTGTATATCATAGGTAGAAAGTAATTTAGGTAGACTACAGATTGTTTAAAGCCACCATAAGGCTGGTGAAGACCGATTTGAAGCTACTTATTTCATGCTTGGTGTGTATGTATCCATATTTAATTACTGTTTGTACGATTATTTTTTCAGGACTTTCTTACTGTTCAATGGTGTTCAATCAGACTCTCGACATTGATGTGAGTATTGTTGTGCTTGACCAAAAAACAGCATCTTAGAAATGAACTTTGTGTTTTATTTCGTATACTCTGTGATTTATGAGTGAGAACAGAAGGTACAGTAGGCCTAGGGCTGGCCGATTATGCCAAAAATCAAAATCGCGATTTTACAATTAACGAACGATTATTTCATTCCTCTATTTTTTTTGCCCTTGAGTTCACTGACACATTTTGTACAGTAAATATGATCATATAATTCAAGTGAGAGAATTTAATAAAGTGTGCATTACTTGGTTTTAAAATAATTGAGGAAACACACACATGTTATATATAATTATTTATTGAATATTTGTTGATATAAAAAAAAAATATATATATATAGCAGATTTTGGAAACAAAATAAACATTTTTTATATTTTCTTTTTTACATGTAATATGAGCAATTCTTTTCTAAATGAAATAACTCCAGTGTATCCTGTGCATTTCTTGCATGTTTTAAACAAATATTTAAATGTGCAACGTCTCAATGTGAACGACAGATTGTTGTATTGAAAATCGAATTCTGTTAAACAATGTTGCATGAGGTGATCTTAGCGATCTTGTCACGTCACTATATTAACGTGACTTTACTCCAAGTTCTTATCGAGAAACGCGAGCGTGTTTTTGAACAGTTTTTGCAAGTGTAAAGCAATTATTTGTCAATTAACTTTTTGACCAGATTAAGCTGTTAATTGTAGTTGAAAGTTGTGTAATATTTTTGTGTTATTGTTTTCTAGATCATTCTCATCACTACACTCATCAACTAATCTCACCGTCACTCACAATCACTACACCGTGACTACCTTCACAATTTAATATCAGCACACCTAATATCAGCACACTGTCCCTTGTTGTCAGCTGTTGAAGCGTGTGTAATGTTTTTGTGTAATTGTTTTCTAGAGAGACTACACTCAGATGATGGACCATCTAATTATGAGGCCGTTACTTCAAGGGACAGAATGACCGACAGAGAACCAGTGACTAAAAGGAGAAGTAAAAGGAGGAGACACAGAGAGATTGTGTCAATTTAGATTCTTTTGAAAAAAAGTAAAAAAATAAATAAAGTTAAAAAAATTATTTGGCCAGTTGTTTTTTTTAATTACTATTATTTGCATTATGTTTTTATACATGCATTTGAAGTGTCACATCAGAAGTGAGTTAAAGCCTTTTTTAATAATCTACATCTTTAGAACATTGTACTTTATTCACAAACAAAAGTTGATGAAAATTGCAATAATATTGCAAAAGTTACTGTACATGCATTGCTTTGTACATGCATTGCTTCTAATTTGAAAATGAATGTATAGACTGTAGTTAACCCATGGGGACAACATGTTGTATAAATACAACAGCAATTTATGATCTTTTTAAAACCCCATAAAAAAAATATATTTCACTTTTTTTTTTTTCCACTGTTTACTTTTAGATGTAATTTGATGCTGGAACATCAGATGGCACCAATTTACTGCTTAATTAGGCTTCCAGAGCAGTTTGTATTGTCCAAAGTCCAAAAATTTGGGATCAATCCCAATTGTTCCCAGATATCAAAAATCTTATCTACCGGGGGCGGGGCAATATTTTTACCCGAAAATTTTTTTTTTCTTCCATAGAAAGTTGTGTCTGGTGGTATTCTTGAATATGCCCGGAAACATGTCAATGTTTGGACTTTAGTTTTCATTCTATTAATTTTTATTGCATTATTTGAAAACATTTTTTTTTTCATATTTATAATTTTTTTTTTTTTTTTTTATTTTTCTTATTTTGATGCCAAATATTACGTTCGTTTGAAAAAAAAAAATGTTTTAAGCGCTCTTTCTGATACCTTGTTCTGAAGGCATGTGTTGAAATTGTTAAAAAAAAGTTATATTTATCAATGGGAAAGTATTTGTAGAAGTGACACCTGGTGGTTGTTTATGGTATGACATAAAAGCGATGTCCCCAGCGGGATAGAAAAACCAGAAAAAACTTAGCTTCTCAAACATGAGAATTTCTGGTGAGCACTATGATTTTTGGGATCATAAAAATCATCCTGATACAACTGTGACACAATTTTTAATTTTCAGCATTGAAAATTCCAAGTCCCCCCGGGTCATCACCTGAAACAGTGGGTGTAAAATCAAGTGGGTGTAAAATAGTGGGTACCGTGGGTGTAAAATCAAGTCCCCACCAGGTTAGAAAAACCTGTATGCGTACTGTATGTGTGTGTGTGTGTGTGTGTGTGTGTGTGTGTGTGTGTGTGTATATCAGAGTCACTGGGAGAAAAGCTGGACATGAGCAGGAAGAAAGTGTGTGTGCTTCAGTTTGCGCAGAAGCAGAGCAGACCAGGAGCAGTGGCAGCACACACACACACACACACACACACACACACACACACACACAGCACGTCTCCCTCAGAACAACACTACATTAGTGTGACTCAGTGAAGGACTGTTAAATATGTTAAATGAATGGCTCTGGCTCACTTTAACTGAACCGAGTTCGTTTAAAACGTACAAAGCCCCCTCATTTTTCTACCTGTTTGCACTAGAAAGAGTGTACATTTTTCTTATTGTTATTTAATTTTGCTACATTGTTAAACAAAATATACTGAGAGCAGAACATTTTAAATGTTTACTTTTGTGAAATGTCAGTCAGTCATCTTCTACCGCTTCATCCTTTACAGGGTGGCGGGGAGCTGGCGCCTATCTCAGCGTCTTAGGGCCGGAGGCGGGATACACACTCTGGATTGGTGGCCAACCATTCGCAGAGCGGGACACACAGACAAACACATTCACACACTCACTCATACCTATGTGGTCAATTTTCCAATTCCAATTCGCCTGAAACGCATGTTTTTGGACTGTGGGAGGAAACCGGAGAACCCGGAGGAAACCCACGCAAGCACGGGGAGAACATGCAAACTCCTCACAGAACGGCCCCGGCCGGCCTTGAACTCACACCTCAAGTGTCAAACGGAACCATCTTGCTGTGAGGCAGCAGCGCTAACCACTGCGCCTTTGTGAAATGTATTAGTTTATTTTTGTTAATTCCTTAAAAAGCATAATTTAAATTTAGACTTATTTGTTGACCAGTTGAAGTCCTAATACTGTATATATAAATATTAAAAGTTCTAAACCATCTATTGATTGACTCCAACCAGAAGATGATTTTGCATTAGACGCACTTCTCTCATGCCTTCTCGTGAAGCAAAGACCCAGATGACCGCAAATTCATTCCAGCTGAATGAAAAGAAAACTGAAGTGCTCTTACTGAGCCCTGCAGCTACTATTGATTCCTTAAAACACAGGGTTGGGTTCTCTACTAAACAATGTACACAATCATGTGAAGAACCTTGGGGTCCACTTACTGTAGATCCACAACTCCACTTTGAAAAACACATGAATAATGAATGAATGAAGACTTTATTTATCCCACTAGGGGAAATTTCTCTGTTTGCAGCAGCAACATTTAAACAAATAAAAACAGTAGAGTAGAACTGTGCAAAAATCTTAGATACGAATAAATAAACTAAAGGTGCAAAATTACAAAACAGTGGGTAAAACGAAATGTGCAAAAAATATAAACAGTAAAATTACAGTGAGACAAAAGGTGCAAAAACAAAGGTGCAAAAATAATACACAGTAAAAATGTACAGTGCAACAGTGTTGAGTAAGATGCATTGAATGTTACTGCACTGACAGATTGTGCAGTCACTGTGCAGACACCTACCGTGGGTATAAATGACCTGCGGTGACGCTCCTTCTTGCACTGAGGATGGAGGAGTCTGGTGCTGAAGGAGCTGGTAAGGGTCTCTACAGTGTGGTGCAGCGGGTGGGAGGGGTTATCCATGATGGATGCTCATTTGGCCAGATATAACTTTATTCATATAAGGTGAAACACTTTTTATCTAGAAAATATCTCAAAGTCGACCCCCCCAGTTCAGCTGTGATATTGTGGTATTCTGTTTAGACCCACTTTTAAAATGGGGTAAAGAAATGAGAGAAAAGTGAATAGATAGGAATGAGTAGAAACCCAATTTTGTGTTTTATACAAAGTCAATTCTGGTTATTTGGGCCTCATCGGGATACTAAGGCCGTGCCACACCCCCTTCCGAAATAAGACGAGAAGTAACCCTTAAAATATAATCACTTTATTTTTTCATATCTTAAACAGCTTAAACGACCTGTTCAGATGCTCTTTAATCCTATAGAAATTATAAAACTATTCAGACATTCTTGGTGGTAAAAGAAGCATAAAATCAAAGTAACCCTGTTTATTTAGGTTGGTATTAATCTATTTAAGTTATTGTATTTTATGTTTAAGGTTTAATTTGTGATTGGTATAGTTGCATTATAATTTTCAAGATTTGTGGGAAAAGTGCCCTGCCCCTTTAAGAGTAATGCGACAGAGAGAGAGAAAGAGAGAGAGAGAGAAAGAGAGAGAGATGAAGCTGAGAGCTTTTGCTTGTGCTGTGCTCGCGCACTGTTCTGAGTAAAATATTTTCTATTTCGGTAGACAGCGCGTATAAGTCGAGCCCCCCACTTTGAGCCTGAAATTTGTAGGAAAAATCCTCAACTTATAGTCGAGTAAATACGGTACTTCCCGGCTGGACTACTGTAACTCACTGTGTGTTGGTCTGCCTAAACTCTCTCGGTTGTGTGCAACGTGAGCTTAAAGCAATCACGACACGGGTAACAGAAATGGAGGAGCGCGCAAACACACAAGAGGATAACATCACGGAGCTGCAAGCCCAAAACGCAAAGTTAAAAACGGCCGTAGACTCACTTTCTCTAAAGGTGGACGGTCTGGAGAACCGCAGCCGTCGGAGCAATTTACGGCTAGTGGGGCTTGCGGAAAAAAAGGAGGGGAAAGACATGTGCGCCTTCTTAGAGAAACTACTGCCGGAAATCCTCGGCGCGGAAACTTTTCCCGGCCCGCTTGTCATTGAAAGAGCACATCGCATCGGGAGACTCTCCGAGGATCGCCCTGCATCTCCGCCGAGAGCTGTGATAATGAAGTTCCTCAACTACGCGGACAAAGTCCGCACTTTGCAAGCAGCTCGAGCAGCCGGCACTGTGACGCACGATGGAAGAAAGCTCATGTTCTTCTCGGACGTGTCAGCTGAGCTGCACAAGAAAAGGAAAACTTTCGACGCGGTAAAAAAAGAACTTCGCGATCTCAACCTTTCTGACCTGCGGTATGGGATCCTGCATCCAGCTACTCTGTGTGTGACATACAAGGGAAAGCGACACTTGTTTGATAATCCTTCAGACACTCAGAAGTTTTTGCGCGATCTGAAAAACAATCTGTAGCAAATACGAACAACAACCCTCTGATAACTGTTTAACAATTGAACCAGCAGGACAGTAAGCAACCTTATGTTTGTTTTTTCTAATTTTGAATGTGTATTTTCAGTTAATATTTAATAATGATGGGTTAACATTTTTTGCGGCGGGCTCGTCTGGCTGTCAGTTCGGCTGTTCCTCTCGTGAAAGGGTCGCGGGTGGACCGGCGTAGCCCCATAATCAGGCTTTATCTAGAAGCCTTCGGGAAGTGTTCTAATGGGGAGGGGGAAAGTACTTGGTTTTGGGAAGTACTTGTTTGTGGCCAGTTTGGTTCGGCCGTTTTTTGTTATTACTATGCGGTTTTGCCACGGAGCTACTGCAATGTCACTTTATTTTTTTCCACGTTCTTTACTTGTTTTTGTTCTTCCTAAACACAACAATATAACAGTCTATATATTTGCTATAGTAATCTTTGCAAGAAACAAAACAAGCTTATACTTTATGTTTAATAATGGCTAACCTATTTGACATTCAATTGATATCCTGGAATGTACGGGGTTTAAACAAAATTGTAAAATTAAAACAAGTGATGAGTAAATTACGACAAATGAAAGCTAAAATAGTGTTTCTCCAAGAAACACACTTAGTTGCAGAGGATGTGGACAGAGTGAGGAAAAGATGGCCAGGGCAAGTCTTTTCTGCCTCCTTTAACACACAGGCAAGAGGGGTTATTACACTCATTCACAAATCTATACCCATACAAATAACCAACACTATTCAGGACAAACTGGGCAGGTACATAATTATTCAAGCTGAAATTTGTTCTACTAAACTAAACTTAGTGAACGTTTATGGGCCTAATACGGATAATCCAAATTTTTATAGAAACCTGTTTTTATTATTGGCTGGACTGCAGGGACATTTTGTTTTGGGGGGCGATTTCAACTGCGCATTACACCCAGATCTAGATCGGTCAACCAAATCAGATCCCACTCATGTACAGACCAGAATAGAGCTAACACAGTGTATGAAAGATCTCAATCTGTTAGACATTTGGAGGAACAGACACCCAGACAGCACAACTTACTCCTGCTACTCTAGCACACATAAAACATTCTCCCGTATTGATTATTTCCTCGTATCTGCTAATCTAACTTCCAAAGTCAAGGATTGCTGGTATAATAGTATATTAATCTCAGACCATGCGGCAGTCACACTAATAATAAACATTCCAAATTTTTTAAGCAAACCTCCAAGATGGCGTTTAAACATAACCTGGCTGAGGGACCCTGCATTTTTGGAGTTCATTGATGAACAAATAGACTATTATTTTGAAATAAATACAAATCAAACATCTGCCTCAGTCAGGTGGGAAGCCTTTAAGGCCTTCATAAGAGGACGAATAATTAGCTACACAAGCTATAAACACAGGCATAATCAAGCAGAGAGGATAGAACTTGAAAACAAAATAAAAAACATCGAACTCAAAATATACCAAAAAAATACTTCTGATCTCCTTCTAGATTGGCACAAACTGAAGATTAAATATAACGAGCTGTCACTAGAGCAAGCGAAAAATAGCTTAATGAGACTAAAACAGACGTATTATGATAGTGGTGAGAGAGCGGGCAAGCTACTGGCCTGGCGCATCAAGCAACAACAAACTGATAGAGCCATAAACTCCATTCAGAATAACAATGGGGAAGAAACATTCGATCAAAATGACATAAACACATTGTTTAAAAACTACTACCAAACTCTTTATAGATCTGAATATCTAGATAGTGCTACGGAGGAACAAGCATCCTTTCTGGACTCGTTGGACTTTGAGTCCACAGACCTCAGCTTCATGGAATCCCTCGAGGATGACCTAAAATGTGAGGAGATAACTGATGCGATTAACAGTATGAAAGGAGGAAAGGCCCCAGGTCCGGACGGCTTACCAATTGAGATTTACAAAATTTTCCATCAAAAACTAGCTCTCCCCCTCTTGGACATGTACGAGGAATCCATGCAAAATGGTGCTCTGCCTTCCTCCCTAAACACTGCAATAATAACCTTACTGTTAAAGCCTAACAAACCGGCAACAGAGTGTGGTTCTTATAGATCGATTTCTCTTTTAAATAATGATCTGAAAATCCTCTGCAAGACATTGGCAAAAAGATTGGAAATACACCTGCCAAAGCTTGTCCATCCAGACCAAAACGGCTTTGTTTATGGGAGGCAAGGACTGCATAACATCCGTAGAGTACTGAACATTTTACATGAGAAGTCTAACACCCTTGATAATGCACTTCTGTCATTAGATGCTGAAAAAGCGTTTGACAGGATTGAATGGCCATTCCTGTTCAAAACAATGGAAAAAATGGGTGTTGGAAACAAGTTTCTGAAATGGGTGCATATTCTGTACGCTAACC
>SOMO01004203.1:0-11740 GCA_028128575.1 Paedocypris carbunculus
CATGCAGACTGGAAAGCCTATCTCAACTTGCTCATCTGTGAGGAGAACCATCTCAAGAACATGGATGACTATCACAAAGTAATCATTCCTTTTACGTACTAAGTTACATGTTGATTATAAATTAAGTTATTCATATCATGTCAAGTTCAGCGCTGATTAATGTTTTCATCTTATCTTATCTTTTCAGTTCCAAAAGGATGCAAGAGACACCAATGATTTGTTGAAACGGCTGGAGACTGAAATTAATCAGAAGTACAACCCTGAATTTAAAGACATGTATCAGATGCAGGGTCTGATTGCTGACCTGGATGTAAATATAAATTTGNTTATAAATTAAGTTATTCATATCATGTCAAGTTCAGCGCTGATTAATGTTTTCATCTTATCTTATCTTTTCAGTTCCAAAAGGATGCAAGAGACACCAATGATTTGTTGAAACGGCTGGAGACTGAAATTAATCAGAAGTACAACCCTGAATTTAAAGACATGTATCAGATGCAGGGTCTGATTGCTGACCTGGATGTAAATATAAATTTGTTTTTCATTATAAATATTTACCATAAATTGATCACTGATTAATTTATGTTTCTTTATTTAAAAAACAGACTTATTGTTTACTATATTGTAGTTTATTAAAATTTTGTTTATAAAGCTGTTACAAACTGCTAAATATTTGTATTGACTGTATAAATATAAATGATCAACCAGGGTGAATTTACAATAAATAAATAAATGTGTCTTGTTTGCAAATAGGACCAAGCAAAGGCCATGGATAATTTTGATGAGCGACTGAAGTCCCTTCAGAAGCGCAGTCTGCAGGTTCTCCCTCTAAAGTACCGAAGGGAGACTCCTCAAAAACTTCTTCCTGTGGAGGCTCTGTGTGAATATGAGGCAGATGAGGTACAGATTTTAAGTTCTCTTTTGCCTTTTTTCTCTCTCTCACTCTATGCAGATTAGAGATTGACTAATTCCAGTCAGTGAAACATAGACTATTATCATGACTAAGCACCAAATATACTGGGGAGAAATCTGTCTTCACTCGGGTTTTGGATTCCCCCTTATAATGTATTTAAATCCGTAAGGCGGTCTTCACCCAAACGATTCATCCTGTATAAAACCTCTAGAGACGTGTGCAGAGGATTTTCTATGGATTTTGGATTTATTTTAAGAATTTGAGGCTTTTTTAACTCCTGTATCAAGTTGGCACACAGCTTACGTTGCCTATTTTTATGGGTGTTGTGTTGTCACAGGGTTTGATTTTACGAGGAGAGCGCTACACTCTGCTCAGGAACAATGGGTCGAAATGGGACGTGAAGGATGCAAACGGACGAGCCATGAATGCTCCAGGAGTCTGCTTCATTATTCCACCCACTGACCCGGAAGCCGCCGCTGTTGCTGAAAAGTATGTATAATTTCAGAACATGCATCACTTGGAGATGTTTTCTAATACCAAGCAATTATTTCTTCAGTCTGATAAACCAGCATAAGAGCATTAAACAAAAAGTGGCGGGAAGCAAGTCAACATTACAGAAAAGACTTGGGGAGCTGAAAGACAGCACTGATGGCCAAGGTTTGGTTCTTACAATAAAACAGCACAGCAGCACTGACAAAAACCCGCAAAGGTAAAACGGTTTATTCTTGCAGATAAACAAGAGCAGCAGTGCCGACAACTGATGGCTGGTCTGGATAAAGTTATTGGTGACTTGGACAAGCAGGAGAAAGCCATTTGCTCTTGCCTGCGCCCCCCACTGGACCCCAACCGTCCTGTGCAGGACAGTGCTGACAGAACACAAGAACTAAAGGTTTCTGTTGTGACCAATTAATTTTTTCATTTATATTGTAGTGATCTCTGTGATTCAAGGTTTTTTTTTTTTTTTATTATTGTATAGTACAGTAAGAGTTTTTTCTGCTCGTAATGATATCATTTTTTAAAACATAGGTTTAAATATGATTTTTTTTTTTTTTTTTTACCATATGACGTATTTATTCAAGTTATTATTATTATTATTTACAGGGTATTGCATCTGCTGTCCGGAAAATAGAGCCAGAAAAATCAGTAAAACTCCAGGAAGCTGAAACTTTTCTCAGAGCTTCACCCAAATGTGCGAGTTCACCGCAGCTGTTCTCCAAAGTGACTGATACTAACAAAAAATACAACAAGGTCGATTTGTTGCTCAAGTGTGCCGATGACAAGTATGTGTATTTGTTTACAACCCATCATAAAGAACTTGTGGAATGTATTTCATGTCCTGAATGTTTTTATTCCACTTTAGACTGCAGAACTCCAATCGTTTGGAGAATTCGTTACAGAATGGAAAAGCTCTTCTGACCACTTATGAAAACAAACTGGCGAGAGAGGAGGTAGCACCATCGGACCTCGCCTCTCTGGAGAAGATGCAACGAGAGTTGGGGGTAAGGCCTGAGTCTTCCATTGTTTGAAAACTTCACTTTGCAGTTGTTGAGTAAAGTTCTTCTTTCCTTGATTTTCTTAACTAGGACATTGCATCTGAGTTGAGAACCAAACGTTCCGCTGTCGCAGACACTGAACAGAACCTGAGAGCTGCCAAAGATAGCTGCAGCAACATGGCAACCAAAGTGCAAGAACACTGCCCTGATATCGAGAGACAGGAGGGAGACGTTCAAAAACTCAGCAAACGATTTGACAATTTGAACAGACAGCTTGATGCGAGGTGAGATGATATTGAGAAACCGTATCTGAATCTGACAGTAGTATTTATATTAGATGTAGCATTGATTTCATCTTCAATTGTTGCTTTTTCAGATCACAGTGTTTGCAAAGAGCCAAAGGGGCTTATGTCAACTACCATAATGACTATGACAACCTCAATAGTTGGCTTTCACGGGTACCAAACTATGAGCCACGTGAAACTGATGAAATGAACCAGATTGAGACAAAATTAAGGAACCAAAGAGTAAGTTGTTAACAGTTTTATTCTCACAACATTTCACAGTGTATAGTCTTCTAGAAGAGCAAGTATTGCACACTTTTATTTACCAAAACTATTTTATGCCTCTTTAGAATCTGCTTTCTGATATCACAAGAAAAGAATCGGATCTCAATAATGTTTCCAAAAACGCGCAGCTTTATCAGCAGGCAGTCAAGGTACAAAAGCCTCCGCTTTGTATTTACACAATAATAACCTGCTATCTTGTTTATGCTAAGCTGTGTGAACTCTTTTGTGCTTTGACTTTCAGGACTATGAAAACGAAGCAGAACGCTTTAAATCAATCCTTGACCTTGAAGATGGCTTGGTACCACAGACATACAAAAAAAGCAGACTTGAATCACCTGCCATAAATGTGTATAGAGAGGTATATTTATAGTTTTACACAAGCTATAACTTCTTGGTATGAATCAATGTTGTTAAATATAATGTGCTGGTTTCCACAGGAATCAGCTATAGAAGCTAAGTTCACAGAAGTGAATGCAGTCAACAAGCAAAGACTTCAGAACCTCGAGTTTGTCCAGAGCCTTCTTAACCAGGTATTACGTATAGTCCAACATAATCCACTCCACACTGATACTTTAAAGCAAACATGGCTTTTTTGCTCAAAGTCATTTACATTTTTGACTACTCTAATAGCAACCAGAAGTCTCCATAATCAAGCAAGAAGTTCAAACCGTGAGATCTTCAGCCCCAGGAGAAGAACCCTGGAGAATTAAAAAGCAGCTTCAGGAAGAAATCCAGCGAAGAGACCAACTGGAAAAGGAAATTCAGTTAATCCAAACTGACATCTATGTGCTGGAAGGCCAAAAACCACAGGACACAATTCTCAAGAAAGAAGTCATCAAAAAATTGCCGGATCCCCAGCTGGATGAAGAATACAGTAAAGTCCAGCAGAAGCTTTTGGAAGAATCCAGAACCTCACGTGTGCTCGAGAGTGAACTAGACAGCCTGCGCGTAAAGCTCCGTGGGATAGAGACGGAGGTGAAAGAGGGAGCCCAGCAGTACACGGTCAAAGAGGTGGTCCGCATTGAGAGAGACCGAGTGCAGGAAGAGGAACTCCGGAAACTTCGAGAAGAGCTAGAGGAACTCACAAGGCAGAAAACGGTCAGAGAAACTGAGATCGTTCAGATTCAGAAGCAGGTGACTGTTCTCGCTGCAGAGAAAAGCAGGGAGCAGGAAGTGATTCGAGAGGAGGAGATCATCAAAGTTCAAAACGACCCATCACTGGAGAGCGAGTATCGATTGTTGCTTGAAAGAAGACAAAAAGAAATCGACAGTCGCAAACAATTGGAAGACGAGCTCCGTTTTCTGCAGGAGAAGTTAAGACGTCTTGAGAAAGAGAAGGCAATGGCTGAGGAGAAGGTTTCCATCAAAGAGGTCTTAAAGGTCGAGAAAGACATTGCTTTAGAGAGAGAAGTTGAGAACCTCAGACGTCAGTATGAGGACGAAAAATCCAAACGCAGTGCATCTCTGAGAGAGAAAAACGATCTTCAACGCAAGATAACCAGCTTGGAAGAGGAGAGGTCAAAGGTCATTATTCAAGAAAAGGTACGAGAGATTGTTCGCCCTGATCCGAAGGCGGAAACCGAGGTAGCAAACCTCAGACTCGAGCTGGTAGAGCAGCAGAGAAGATATAGAGACTCAGAACTTCAGTTTAAGTCTCTTCAGGAGGAAATTATAGTGCTCAGAAATCGAGGACCACAGATTGAATACAAAGAAATCATTAAAGAAGTCATCAAATACAAGACTGATCCGGAAACGGAAAGAGAGCTGGAGAAACTCCGAAATGAAATTGTGGATAAGACGCATCAAACCGAGAAATTTGAGATGGAGATCCTGCAACTGAAAGAGGAGATTCAAAGATGGAAGGACACCAAGCCTCAGATTCAGACCAGAGAGGTAGTCAACGAGATTCTACAATACAGAGAAGACCCCAATACCAGGGAGGAGATTGAATCTCTGAAACGTAAACTCTCTGAGGAACAGAGGAAACGCTTGGACCTTGAAAATGAACGGGCATCGATTGAAGAAAAGATCAGAATCAAAAAGATTGATCTCTCACAAGTGAGAGAAAAGATCATCCAGCAGGAAGTGGTAAAGGTAGAAGAAGATCCACTCTTGAGGTCGGAATGTGACTCCTTCACTCTAAAAATCAACACTGAGCAAAAGCAACGTGAGGTGTTGAAAGACGAGATGGTCAGGCTTCAACGTCAGAAAACTGACTTGGACCTTCAGCTGGAAGAACTGGAACAGGAGCGCAGAGTCAGAAGAGAGGCTGAGCTGGAGATTCAGAGGTTGAGGGTTCGTCTCAATGAGTTGGAGATCCGAGACAAGGAAAACCGAGAAAAGGTCACAGTGAAACAAAAGTTTGTGCTGCAGCAGGACCCTCAGCAAGAAAAGGAGCACTCCATCATACGCCTGCAGCTTGATGAGGAAAGACACAAGCGCATGCTCTTGGAAAAAGAGTACAATGCCTTATTGCAGCAGAAGACTTCTCTTGAGAAGATGGAAGTTCGCGAGAAAGTCGTCCGAACTGAGAAAGTTCAAGTTGAGAGAGACCCTGAGACTGAGCTTGAGATTGTTCGGCTGAAGAGAAGTCTTGAAGAGGAGGAACGACGACGTCGTGAGCTGGACCAAGAGCTTGTCACAGTCAATACAAGGCTTTCTGAGATGGAGTTCACAAATACAAAGTCGTCCAAAGAGCTCGACTACATTCGCGAGGAAAGCAACCGGTTGCAGCAAGAGAATCAGCGTCTGCAGAATGAAATCCGAAAGATTCAGGCTGAGATTGAGATCACAACTAAAGAAACCAGAACCATCACTGAGACCACACCAGTAGAGAACAGTAGGAACCTGGAAATCCGGCTCGAATCCCTACAAAGAGAGCTCTCCGAACTCAAACGCATTAGGATCGAGAAAGATGGAGAAATCGAAAAACTTCAGAAGAGTCTTTCGGCAATGAGAGTCAAGCGAGAGCAACGTGAGAGTCACCTTCGACGCTCTATTGTGGTCATTGATCCAGACTCTGGAAAGGAGATGAGACCTGAGGAGGCTTACAAGCTCGGCTTGATTGAGTGGAAAATGTTTGTCAACCTTCAGAGTCAGGAGTGTGACTGGGAGGAGATCTCCGTCAAGGGCCCGAACGGCGAATCCTCTGTTCTCCATGACAGAAAATCAGGAAAGAAGTTTGCCATTGATGATGCTCTGAGGGCTGGGAACATCACACAGCGTCAGCTGCAGCTTTATCAGAACAAAGAGATAAGCATCCAAGAGTTTGGTGTCATGCTGTCAGGAAAAGGAAAATGAATTCCCTGGTCCGTTTTCGGTTGGTTTTGAAATTTGCTATTAAATTTCTCTCTTTTTTGTGTTACCTTTCTCATTGGTGTTTTATTTATTTTCAAATGCATTCCTATATTAATGCGATACGCAGTTTCTTGTGGGTGCCTATGGTGCTGAATCTGGGTTTATATTTTTATCACTTTTCTGAAGATGTTTTACTGAAATCATGATCGGTTCTACTGTAATCTGATCTAATGTATGCAAATGTCAAGTGTGTGCCGAAATGATAATGTCAAAGCCCCATCGGTTTCTGTTCATGCACTTTTCACTTGTCAGATTGATCTATTGTACTTTGATGTTAGAGATTTTAAAGAGAAATAAATGTGGATAAACCCTATGATGTGTTCATTCCTCCCCTACTCTTCATTTTCTAATACATTTCAAGTTTTTTATAATAGATTATATATATATATAATATTATTTATATGATACTATGGGTGGAAGCATAAAAATGAATAATATTTACATTCATCATATTGTATTTTTGACTAACTTTAATTTATTTCAATATTAATTAAGACTATACAAATAAAGTAACAAATTTACCACATACATTTACCACATTGTATCAATAATTGATATTTAGTATAAATTTAAAAATGTGAAGAACATTTTGGTGCACATAGGATGAATGTCGTTTATAAAATATACTGTATATGAGTGATATAAACTACATAGTTTAATGTAAACAGGTACAGGTAAGTTTGTTGCATACTCACCCCTGAGTCACCTTGCTTTCTTTAATTTAATCAAGACACATTTTACATATTCATAAGAAATAAGACTTTCCAAAGAGATATGATGTCATGAATTAATAAATAATACAATCACGCAGCTAATATTACGAATAAACCCAAACGGAGTGACCTCTCACGGGTCATCTTGATTTAGAAGCTGCGTAAAAGCACTTCTCTCTGTTTAACGATAGGGGCGCTGTTTCCGTGTTTTTCCGCGCGCGCTCGTTCAGTTGAGATGATTGTGGTGGGTGTGTTCATTTTCTGCATTCGTTTCTCACTTACATTTTAAGATGGCGACCGTTCACCTCAGGATCGGCGATCTGGTTTGGTGAGGCAGCAAATATAAGTTTCTGGCGTTTAACTAACCGACGTGTCTATGCACATTTGTTTGGGTAGCTGATGGGAGGTGCCTTTTTCGTCTTTGGTGCGTTCAAATGTTTGGTTAAATGTCGATTTTGAGCGTCGTCAAACCGCACTTTAGCAGGCTTGGTGTAGCTTAGCACACAAGCTAACAGATATTTTGCATTTGTAGAGACGCGTGGCGTTTCTGTTTTGTAACTTTTTAAAATACTTATTCTTGCCGTTTCGTTATATACGCGGGTGTTAAATGCAACTCAAGTTTTAGTGTTTTAACGAAAGCCACCCGCGGTTCAGTTGAGCAACTTGCCCTGTGGCTTGTTTTGAGAGCTGTGTATTAATACGCATACGAGCTCTTTTTCAAAAGTAACACGATCTCTCTGTGTTTTAGGGGTAAACTTGGACGCTACCCGCCTTGGCCCGGAAAGGTAAGCTTCGATCATGTTCAAGACTGCTGTTTGTGTTGTTCAGCTACGGTCAGCTGTTTGCTGCAGTTGTTCATCCAAATCCAGAAATCAATCTATCTGGAAAGACTTTTTTCAGTAGTTCTTTAAAAGTGTTAGTTTATATATTTAATCTGCTGTTTACCTTTGCTTTTAACCTGTTAACTTTCTTGTTGCTATAGGTTGTAAGTCCGCCGAAAGATCTGAAAAAGCCCAGGGGCAAAAAATGCTTCTTCGTGAAGTTTTTTGGGACCGAAGACCAGTAAGCACAAAAACACTGATTTACTACTTCTGCTTGTTTATATCTGATATCTCAAACTGATTTGCACTCCTGTTTCACTTCTTAGTGCTTGGATCAAGGTAGAGCAGCTGAAGCCGTACCACCCCCACAAAGAGGAGATGATCAAGATAAACAAAGGCAAGCGCTTCCAACAGGCTGTTGATGCGGTTGAGGAGTACCTAAAGAAGTCTAAGGGGAAAGATCAGGTCAGTTTTACACTGCAAAAAAATTTTGTGATCCTGTGTTTACGTAAGTGAANACTCCTGTTTCACTTCTTAGTGCTTGGATCAAGGTAGAGCAGCTGAAGCCGTACCACCCCCACAAAGAGGAGATGATCAAGATAAACAAAGGCAAGCGCTTCCAACAGGCTGTTGATGCGGTTGAGGAGTACCTAAAGAAGTCTAAGGGGAAAGATCAGGTCAGTTTTACACTGCAAAAAAATTTTGTGATCCTGTGTTTACGTAAGTGAAGCACTTTCTTGTATTGTTTGGTTGTTTTGCTTTTCTTTTGGCATATTTTTGGGATTATATAGTGCACTTAAAATCCTAAAAACATTTAAATCTGCCTGTGCGCCTCATATTCTGAAAAAAGATGCAATAGTCTTTTCTTACTGGGAAGTTAAAGTAAATATGGTAACATGATTCATTTAATTCTGTCTCAGAATTGTATTGTTGCTTGACCTTACATGGAGAAATTGCCCAAATAATTTCCTGATGGATTTTATTTTAATTTGGCTTTTGGAATATTTGTGTGTGTGTGTGTGTGTGGTGACTTTTTAACAAATAGCATGATTAAATGCACAATCTCTGCTGTCATGTGCTATAGTTTTTTGGGTACATTGGTTTTCAAATAATCAGTTTGATTCAATTGCTCATGGTAAACTGTCAGACAAATGTTAAAATAAATCTTGAATAAAATCTTTAATACAATTATTGTAAAATTGTTTAAAAGTGCTACAGAAATGTTATTGTTTTAAATGTATCATATTATTTTTACTCACCTCTGACACTTTTATTTCATAGGCTCATTCTGATGACAAAGGCAAATCTGAAAAAGGTCGTAAAGCAGCCAAACCAATGAAGATAATTGAAGAGGATGATGAAGATGCTTTCAAGGGAGGCTTGTCAGACAAGGTTTGAAGTTAATTTAATGGTCGTTTTCTGACAGCATGTGAAAGTGCTACGGTGTGAGCAGTCATGCATATTTAAGTGATACTTTTTTGTCCATTTCATCAAGTTCTTTTGTCGAAACCATTTGCTCTCACACCTGCTGTGGAATCAGGTTACCGTTGTATGTTTAGTCTTGGATGACAGCAGTCTCAATCTATGGGTTGGTTCTGCTCGACAAATTCTTTTGATTGTTACAGCTGCCCGACTGCGTTTTAAATGGGAAGTGATTCCAGTCATGTAAGGCTGTATTTCAGAAGATAAAGCCATTTTGTGCACATGGTGAATGTATCTTTCTTTCCCTTAAGGAACAGACTGATTCTGATCCAGAGCCATCCACTGTACAACGACTAGTCGCTGGAACAGTATCAGGATTCAAATGGGAGAGCAGTGTAGGTCATTTTCACCGTTTTTTTTTGCCCTTTTTTAGTACATTTGTTTAATGAAGGTTTGGAGTAATTGTTAGAGCAAGAGTTTTTATATTTGGACATTGGTAGCTGCAAAGGTGATTTAGTCACTAAAACGGGACAGATGAGAACATTTCCTACATGTACTACAATGCTGCAGTGAAAAGTTGTGCAGTGTAAAAGTATCAGGTCAGTAAGTCTCTTTGGAGAACAGTTTCCAATTTAACTCTTTTCCATTATAGCCAGTAAAGGATGACCCACATTTCCATCACTTTCTACTCAGCCAGTCTGAGAAGGTAAGGAGACGTTTTGCTGGGATGCTGATTGGTTTTATTTTAATAGTTAGTGCATCCTCACCCCTGTTTCTTGCACATCGCACTCACTGGCTCCTCTGATGGTCTCTGATTAATTGCTTTATCAAATTGCTTTCAAACCTGCAGCATGCCAGTGGAGTTGGAACAGTTTTTGAGATTTTAGGACGCTTCTGTGTTTTTGGTGACAGGATTTTACTGCGAGGCTTTTTTTGCGAGGCTAAAAAAAAACGCAGCTGTTTGGTTACATTTAAACAAAAATGTTCAGTTTAAANAAAATGAACTTAAGATCAGTTTTGACTGTTGGGCCAAAAGACTTCCTGGTTTTTCTCCCTTGGCTTTATCTTTGGTGTTTTTTTCCCCAGTGTGCATCTAAGTTTCTTCATTTTGTGTGTGTGTTTTGTGTGTAATCATGTGAAATTGATCAACTTTCTCATTTCTTTACAGTCGGCGTCATCAATGGAGCCAATCACCAAACGCTTAAAGATTATTGAGGAGGTGAGCGCAACTGCAAAGCTCAAGCTCAACATTTAGTTGTTAAATATACAGTAGGTTCCATGACTAGGAAAACACATATGTTAGATACTGAAATAAAAATGTTTTTGTCTCTCAAGGACACCAAATCGACATCCATTCAAGCTGCAGACAGCACAGCCATCAACGGCAGCATTACACCAACAGACAAAAGGTAAAATACAAAAATCATGTTTGGCCTAATTAAGTTCATTGTTGTTTNGTTAAATGGGTTTATCCTGAAAAAAGTCAATTTTAAACATTTTGGTCAAAAAAACAGGGAGATTTGTGTCTGATGCTTTTAGGAATAGACATGGATAATGGAAATGCACGTTTTTATGATCATGGCAGGTAATTCAGTTACTGGGCCAAAATGGCTTTCCATTTAATGTGACCTGACAATCTCACAGGCTTCAGTTCCATTGTAGTTTTTGCTGCGCTGACTCTTCGGGTCTGATTTGTGTAGATAAAGCTTGTCACGGGTCTGTTCTCTGTGCATTTTTAAGGTCACATGACCGTGGTGATTTTGTCTGGATGACTTCACGCAAATACTTCAACACAAATTGACTAATTTTTCATGCATATCTAGATCAAAGCTAAAGAGGCGCATTTTTGTTTTGAGATTGAGTTTTATGAGATTGGGTGAATTTCTTTTCTTCCATTTGTTATTTATCGTTGAAAAAGCTGTGTCTAATACCCTCTTGTTGTTGTGTGAGTTACTCAGGCGGCTTCAAATGACTCTTTCCTCTCCGCACTTCCTTTCAGAGGAACATTTCCTCCTTGCTTGTTCTTTTGCTTGCAGGCACCACAGTCAGAAAGTAGTTGATCTTAATATCATCTCAAAAGAGGGCCGACATGGAGCTTTTGTCCAAATGCTTGAGGCTTTTTTTTTTTTTTAAGTGTTCTTGTGTGCAGTGTCAGCCTTTTTCTCGCTCTGTGTAAAGTTTCAGTTAAACGTATGGTTGTGCTTGATAGCGTTTTCAGTTCCTGCCATTAGTTTTGCTCCTGGCTCTCACATCAGATATGGCATTTAAACGCTTGCGACATGACAGCAGAGGATATTAGAAATGCTGTCTAGAAAGCTAAAAGAACAGTAAGTAAAATGAACTTAAGATCAGTTTTGACTGTTGGGCCAAAAGACTTCCTGGTTTTTCTCCCTTGGCTTTATCTTTGGTGTTTTTTTCCCCAGTGTGCATCTAAAATTCTTCATGTTTTGTG
>SOMO01004232.1:7487-18356 GCA_028128575.1 Paedocypris carbunculus
CCACAACACCAGACAGATCATAGAAGAGAATGGTGCAGGCAGAGAGAGAGAGAGAGAGAGAGATACAGAGAGGTGCAGAAAGATATACAAAAAGAGATTGAACAATGCACAGAAAAGTCCAAGAGAAAAGAGAGATATCTTCTCAGACCTGCATGTTGACATCAGCACCGTTGTTAACCAGCAGTTCCAAACACAGAGCGCCGTTGGTGGAGACAGCGGCCAGGTGCAGTGGCGTGAAGCCGCGCTGATTGGGCTGGTTGACATTGGCCCCGCGATTGACTAGCTCGTTGGCCACAGCTTCCTGTCCGGTGTAACAGGCGACATGCAGAGCAGTGTTTCCAAAGACGTTGGGCTCATCAATCTGTGGATATCACAAGTATTTAAAAAAANTGTGTTTATTAAGTACTCAGCATCGGTATCGGCGAGTACTGAAATGCAAGTACTCTTACTTGAAGTTGTATCGGTGCATCTTTATTTATTTCAAAAGCGCAGTAGAAATCTACGTCAAAGCTTCGTCTTATAAGCGAGTAAATATGGTACTTAAAAAACTTATTTGAAGAAAGAACTAAATTCAGCACACAACTTATACCAGAGGGGTATACTAAACCTGCTCCAGTTTACTAGCACCAATCTGAGTTGCTGAATTAGCACAACGTTGGTTTATGCTGCTTTGGACTAATAAAGAACAGATTGGCTGAAACTGTAACCAATCGCTGAGGCTCCAGAAAGGAAGAAAAAAGCAGAAATGTGTCACTGACCTCAGCTCCGTTGCGCAACAGGTACTTGACAACATCAAGGTGTCCACTGGCGGCGGCGGCGTGGAGAGGCGTGTAACCCCTCCTGTCCTTACAGCTCTTGTCCGAGCCCTGAGAGAGCAGCAGCTTCACCACCTCCAGATGACCTGCATCAGACAGACACTATGAGCCACACCGTGCAGGACACACACAGCACATGGACAGACAAGTCACCCAGAAACGCGGCCCAGTGGATGGGCTGCCTGTCTTTCTTGTCGCAGGCACTCAGATTAGCTCCCTTGTTCAGCAGCACTTTCACCATCTACAGGAAAGCAACAGCAGGGAGTCAGTGAATGAAAAGAGACGGGATAAATCTCAGCTCTGGCACCTCCTGATATCCGCTCTGAGCAGCGTGATGCAATGCGGCTCGACCCATCCGGTCTGCCATGTTCAGGCTGCTCACGTGGGGGAGCAGCGTCTCCAGGCAGCGCGTGGCTCGGTTGGCAGCAGCCATGTGCAGTGGTGTTTGCCAGTACTTGTCTCTTGCGTTCACATTAGCTCCTTTCCTCAGCAGTAGCCCCACGGCCCTCTGGGTACAACACAAAACACAATCTGTTCTCAAAATGTTCTGGGTGCTTTGCTTTTAAGTCTATGGTTCCAGTGTTCTATTCACAATGATCGGCATTTGATTGATATTGAACTGCTTTAAAGATGTCTGATCAAAAGAAAGGATGATTAACTTGGGCTGCGTTGACCTCGGAAGTCACATATGCATGACAGAACGAAATAGTTATACATTAGATTTGACCAGATGATTATAGTGTTGAAAATCTGAGACTCTGGAACTTTTAGTGCCCAAACAGTTCACTTTTCAATAGCGCCATAATGATGCATTTATTATATAATATAATTTAATGCAAAAAATACACAACAGCAGCACTTTTTTCTTAAACTGTTGTGCTTTGCGTGTGTATGTGCAAAATTAAGTTACACGTCAGATTAGGAAGCTACTTTAAAGCAAATTCATCAAATTAGTAAAATGAATACAAAACTTCAGCACAGTCACCAATATTATATTAATACACATTTTATTTCCTGTTAAACATGTTCAATCTGTTCAGTTTTTAAACGCATCAAAATGGGTTCAATATTATGATTCAGCTTGCCTTATGAAGCCAAATTCAACACGCATTATAAGAAAATTAGACAGTCATTTTCACAGGCGTGTCACAAAAAAAAAAATTAGCAACAGGAGAAAATTATCCATTCCAAAAACTAGTTTGAGAGTAGAATACTAGGCGCTTTACTGGACTCAAACATTTCTTTAACTGATGTTTCCTAATGTTCATCCATTTTGAACCACATTTTTGTCACATTGAGCTGGAGCCAAATCGAGCAACACAGAGCCCAACTCCTTCACTCCTGAATAGTGGAGGATGTCAGAAATAGCACTATTCAACGGTGTCGTCACATTCACTATGATGATGCGGCCGATAATCGGTCTGTGTTTGATATGCAGAACGACATGATTCTTCTCAAAATCAATAACATTCCAGAATAAATGTGACAAATCACTGATAAAGCAGAAGCCAGTGCTGTTCAGGATGTACCTCGTTCCTGGATGCAGCAGCTCGGTGCAGTGGTGTAAGCCACAGCTGGTCCGTCGCATTGATGTTTGCACCTTTCAGAAAGAAACACATCAAACCAAATAAGGAGAAAGATTCGCAGACCAGTCGGGGCCAAACCCCCATCTAGACGGTGTGTGTTTCTTCACCTGCAGCCATCAGAAGCTCCATCATCTGAACATCCCCGAGCCAGGCCGCGGCGTGAAGGGCACTCCGGCGCTCCACGTCCTGATGGAAAAACACCATTAAACAAACACCCACACACCTGCACATTACCCACAATCCCTTACCACAGCGTTGACCTCATCCTTCCGGTGCAGAAGCAACTGGACTTCCTCTGTGTTCCGGTTGAACACTGCCTGGAGCAGAGGAGGCTGCACAAAGACGAGGAAGATGATGAACACAAATTATAGTTGTGCGTTAATAAACTGATGATGTCACCCCGATTCAATACGCAGTTAGATGTACAGTGACAATGCGAATTAAGGAATATGGAAGACAACGTTTATTGCCGCCGTTGTTGTTTGTTTTAATGATGGGATCGTAAAAGATTCATGCAGATGGATGTATTATTTGCATGCTAACGGCTAACGTACGTGAGAGCTAAAG
This sequence comes from Paedocypris carbunculus, assembly GCA_028128575.1. Classification (NCBI taxonomy): domain Eukaryota; kingdom Metazoa; phylum Chordata; class Actinopteri; order Cypriniformes; genus Paedocypris; species Paedocypris carbunculus. The sequence goes on from SOMO01004232.1 coordinate 10,456, forward strand.
GGGTGCATACTCGACTCTTGCACTGGCCTTTACATCTATTCAGTGGTGAATCCGATGAAAACTATAATGTTTGTAGTAAATCTGTCATGAAATCAGCGATTTAGGTTTTTAGAGGAATTAGCCGATGGAGCATCAAAACGCAAGCCTCGGGCTCCAGCTCCGCACAGGGAGCGTAACAGACGGCCGGAAAGCCTTCTCACCTGCTCGGAAATACTGAGAACACCCATCTCCCTGCGTCAGTCCGGCCGAAAGTTCTTCATCGGTGAAGAAACCAGTCTAAAAACCACGACGAGAATTTAGCATCAAGATACAAGTGGCGCTAAGTGAACGTCTCCGTGAGGCAGATGAAAACAGCGACAGCAGCGTGTAATGGCCGCGCGCTGCACCGCCCTTCAAAATAAAGCCTCCGACCACACGGTCGTTCAGCCGGACCGCCACTTCCCCGCAATGTCTCCGGGTGCACATTGTCAGCTTCTAGTCATTTCAGATGCAAAAATAAAAAAATATACATAAAATGTCAAATAGTTCATCATTTGAAAATTAAGGACAAAAATTAAATCGAATAAACAAAACAAAACACTTGCACATTAATAAAAATGTTTATACAAAACAGAAATCTACATAATTGTTTATTAACTTGGGAAATGGTCGACTTTGATTTTGTAACTACGGTGGAATTGACGCGTTTCCGGTGACGCTCGGTTAGAGCTTCATTGAGAGCGATCGAGGGCAGAAATCGTAAATAACGCACCGGGAGCCACGGGACACAGAATGAGCGGCTGCTTCAGTGCACGAGAAACACGACAATAAAGCGGAATGGCTGATCCCGCGGTTACGGGCCATGGATCTTTATCGTCCGGAAGTGTAAATGACTCGTTTTTTTCCTTCCACCTTCAAAACGCTAGCGTCTGTTGCCTAACGATCGTTGTACTAGATAGACTCCCCTTTTAATACCTTTTAATATTATTACGCTTAACATGTTCATACGGTTCACTAGAATGGTTCCGCAGCAAACGTCGTGTCGTGTGTAGTAACCGAAGCAGCGATCAGGCAAATTCAAGAAGTCTTTGATCATAGTTTTGTTAGTAGGTTGAGAAGAGGTTGGTTACGGTTCCTACCTTGGTTAGAGGTAGGAAAACGTCCATCCTGCCTCGAGAAACCCATCACACAAAGTCTTTGTAAAGTTAGCAAAGACTGGCACCAGTGTGCTTTTCCGTAGAAGAGTTTTTCTGTCATGTAGAGATTTTTGTTTTTAACTAGCTTGCTAATTTTTTAATTATATTGTCTGGTTTCTGCACAGCTGCTTTGAGATAATATGCAACTTAATTTTTCATTGTACATGGCATTGTACACTTATAACATTTAGATTTATTAATTATTATTAAATAAATGATATTCTCGACCTACCTCACCTTTGTTACTATTGACTGTTGTAGTTCTTTTTCATCTGCAGAGTCTTGTATAGTCATGTCATGTGTGCATTATTTTGTCCATCAGCGTCCGGGGGCCGGTAAGAGCAGTGTGGGAACCAGCAGCCCTCTGGAGAACTACCAGCTTTCTCGGCGCCGGACCCTTCAGGTGGTGGTCAGTTCTCTGCTCACAGAGAGTGGCTTTGACAGTGCAGAGAAAATGGCTGTGGAGACTCTTACCGAGATGATACAGAGCTGTGAGTACTTGTTCTACTCATCTTTTGATCTTTTGACCTTGGAAGATGTATGAATCACTTATCTCTCTGTGTGTGAGACACAGAGGCTTGTATACGTGGCATATGTTAAGGAAATAAAATAAACAAGGAATTGAAAAGACCACGTGTCGGCTTTCCGATCCTGAATTAAGGATGAAGAATGAGTGTTTCAGGTTGTGAGTAGTGCCACCTAGAAGGCAAAAACCTGGTTCACTACCACATGTATAAGAACGTGCATGTGCGAAAGTCTGCAGATAAACCTGAACTACTTTTGCGTTGACACCCATGACCTCTGACCTACACCAACTTAGCCATTTTGAGGTTTTTGAAAATGCTGAAATGATTTTTGCACAAACGCACATGGGACTATTATAGTGTTAATAATTTAAGTATTTATAAAATAATAAAAAGTCTAAAGATAAATCTATAATAATTCGAAAATTACAATGATGTTATAGATCTAATATCTTTCACTCGCTCTGTCTGTTTTTTTTATGTATGTATTTGCTGCTATCAGATATCAGCGAGGTGGGGCGGTCAGCGAAGGCCAACTGTGAGCACACGGCACGGAGTGTTCCGACACTTTCAGACGTGGTCATCACACTAGTGGAAATGGGTTAGTGGTTTTCCGTCACTAAGATGTCCAGCTACAAAATTTTTCAGCTCAACTGTTTGTCTAGGTTTAAACGTGGACACTCTTCCGGTCTATGCCAAGAGATCTCAGCGAATGGTCATCACTGCCCGTACGACACCACGCTCACACCACCGTTTGGTCTTTATTGTGTGATTACTGACCGTGTCATGTCTGCCTGACAGCACCCGTCACCAACAACCCAATGGCCCCAAAGTCTCTGACTACGGGCCAGAAGCGAACCCACCCGTCAAACATCCCCAGCCACTTCCCAGGATTCCCTGATCCGCACACGTACATCAAGACGCCTGTAAGTAGGAATGCGCGATTCACTCGGATCCACGTGTCTCATCCTTCCATCGTTGCAGACGTTCCGCGAGCCAGTGTCCGACTACCAGGTGCTTCGGGAGAAAGCGGCGTCGCAGCGGCGGGACGTGGAACGGGCGCTTACACGCTTCATGGCTAAAACCGGAGAGACACAAACCCTGTTCAGAGATGATGTCAGTGCCTTTCCCTGTAAGTTTGCCTCCCATGCTATGTTTGCCCTTCCATCCTCCTGCAAACGCTGCTCACTCGCTTTCTGTCTCTCCGGAAGTGATTGCCGCACAGCCAAGCCCCATTCCTTACCTGAACGCCCTGCTGCCTTCAGAGTTAGAACTGCACGCTCTGGAGGAAACCGACTCCTCGGAGCAGGACGACCAGACGGATTCCGAGAACACTGGACACATCACACAGGTCGGCCTCTCGCTCTCTTTTTTTGCTTTCTTTCTTGCGTGTTAGCGAACCGTTTCTCCTGTGTTGATGTGTGCAGGACGAGGGTGGTGTAGACAAGGACATTGCTGCGCTGCCCCCTGGTGGTGTGATTGCTGCAGGGAAGGTCAGCGAGGAAAACATCATCGATAATCCGTATTTGCGGCCTGTCAAGAAGCCCAAAGTCAGGCGGAAGAAATGACAAACTTTTAGATTTGAGAAGCTGTTCTATTTCCTGTCGCTTTTTCACACACTGTCTGCCGTTGAATCTTGTTAATAAAAGACTTTGTGCTACTTTGTTTCATGTGTCTTTATTAAACACGGTGGGCACATTTCGAATCCATGGGCCTGGACCGAAAGGGCTGATCTACTGAAGGCTTCTGGTGCATGTTGGAAACTTCTATGGACTTTTTAAAACATGGTTATGGCCTCAGTAGTCGTCAGTGCTGTGGTTTGCTGGGGACCAAAAGAGACTAAACAAACCTACCCTGAGCTGGTTCTGTTCAGGGCTGCACACCAGACTCCGTAGAGGAGGTTGTGGACAGAAGGATGTAAACAAAACGTAAAAACGTGAGACGATTGTTTAAATTCTCGTCGGGTTGGAATTTGGTGTTAGTCTTGTGATTTAAACCCTAGAATATAAAATCTGTATATATACCTACGTAAATTATGTCCATAGTATATCAAGCCTGTATTGTGTGCGGAATTTGCATGTTTCTCTGTGCTTTTTGCAGGTTTCTCCCAGGCTCCCACTGTTGGAAAAAAACATGTATCAGGTGAAATAGCATTGGAGAATTTACACAGGTGTGAGTGAGAGTGTGAATGTGTGTCCCACTCTGCGAATGGTTGGATAGGTGGTGCCAGCTCTCTGTAACCCATAAATGGAGTAAAGGTTTGAGAGAAAATATTTTCAATTTCACGAATTGTAATCACCTAAAAGATTTTAATCTTTCTTGGAGGCTGCATAATAATTCTACATCAGTCAGGTGTTTCATCATGGCCGAGATTGCAGGTCTCTGTAGAAGGGAGTTGTCCAGAAGCTGGATCCAGGAATAATGCATGAGCCGACACCGCGTTAAGGTTTAACACGTATTTATTTTGCCGTTCAATGCATTACTCAATAACAGTCAGGAAATGCGGATCCTTTATACCCAAAATAACGTCAGATATCGCGTGATATAAACAGAATGCGAGATTTGTCAACAGACTGACTTACACACGTGGTCTCTGTTCAATAACAAAAGATAGACGTTGCTATGGTGACACGTAATCAGGTCTCCATTCGACCTTCACAAAGTCTTAACATGAGGAGAGTAAGAATAGTATTATGAAACACTAATTATAAGTTTTTATATCCTAAATATTCTTTTTGGTCAATCATAAATTAATATAAGTTCTGAGTTTGAGTTCTGAGCTATTTTAAAGAAGCTTTTCACAGTTTTAACTATCCCAAAGCACACTATGTAAATCTTTAAAAGAGTTATCACCTTTTATTCATTTGATTGTCTGGTTATTGGTGTAATTAAATTACTATGATTATAACAAGAAAATATAAATATTACAAATAGTCAAACAAATGTCAGGATTTCTTAGTTTAAAAGTTTCTTAATCTTTGACACAGATTTTAGCTCGGAGAGGCTCCAGTGTCCTCGCTTTCTGATAAGACTTAGACAGAGACTGGAGACGTGGCAGTTTACCGGAATTAGGATTTACGTCAAGATCAGAATATCTTGTATACAAATCTTCAGCGCACATATTCAAAGAAGAATAAGCCAAAACAACTTTTAGATAGTTACGAATCTGTATCTCTTTTGGAGACACAAGTATGAAACAATTCAACGGCTTTCAGCCTTGGCCCGGTTATGCTGCGTTGACGCAGGCTAAAATATAATAAGCTCTTAATATTAGAAATAAGATTTAAGTTATTAAATATTAAAAATATTCTAACATCACCGAAGACAGATTTGTAGGGAAGATATTAAGCGCAAACTTGCAGAAACAATTGATAACGCTTGGTAATATCGTTTCTCCGTCGTCACGGTCCTTTTACGTACTAGGTAGATTTCGAGTGGCAGCGGCTGTTGTAATTGATTCATGCGTTCAGAATACTGTAGTGCAGGGGTGGCCAACCAGTCAGACACTAAGAGACACTTTTTTTGTGTGTTAGAGCCACAAAGAGCTGCAAAGAGCCACAACATACACATGGGCACACATAAACATCATCCAATTCCTTAATCGTGTATGCACGCACACACACACACACAGACCTCTACTCAGACAGATTTCATGAAAATAACCACACCATCATGATATTATTAGTTTTTTTTCAACAGGTAAAATTGTGTGCATATTTGACTCATGTTATATGAAAGCTCCTGAAGAGCCACATGAAACTAGTTAAAGAGCCACATGAGGCTCAAAAGCCACGGGTTGGCCACCCCTGCTGTAGTGTATTACATTCGTGACTAATACTCATTGCCACCAGAGGGCGCTGAAGATCGTAGAACCGTCAGCGTAAACGGCAAATTTCCAGGTTTGAACAGCCGTCGCATACAAGCCTGTAATATTAGAATGCCAGAGGAGACTGGACCAGCGAGGCAGCTTTCCTCCCTCTCCCTCGGTTTATATTTCTCTCACTGAGTTTTTATTTGCTTGCTCACAAGCTGGGCATAGTCGATCCAATAGATATTGTTAAATCAAAGCCATTTTTCTCCGCGTATTATGTTTTGCACAGCGGCTATGAGACGGTCTGCTACTGTGAAAAGCTCTTCAATTTAGTGAACTTGAAAACTTACAAACTTTCCTACCTGTACTTTTGAATGGACATAATACTGTAATAATACGTGTAGTAGTGAATACCTCATTAATCCAGTCAGATATAATTTGAAGTAGTAGTAGTAGTAGTAGTAGTTTATTGTCATTATAGCATTCACGCATAATCCGTTAATTTACATTTCTCACTGTTTCAAGAAGTAACATTTTTACAATAGGTAGCAACTATTAGACAATTAAAAAATGTAAATAAATGTACAGAATTAACTTTGTATGTGTTCTAAACGTGTTCCTTTTTGTACAAATAACTGCACACAACTTTTGGTCTTTTATTTTGTATGTATTATGCAAAGAATGAATAAGATGATTATAAGTTTAGTGTTTTACTTATCCACTTTTGTGTACACACACACACACACACACACACACACACACACACACACACAAACAGTCCACAGGCTTGGGAACGCCCTGGTATTCCCCGGAGGAGCTGGAGGAAGTGTCATGGGGGAGGGAAGTCTGGGCATTGCTGCTCAGGATGTTGCCCCCACGCGCAGCCCCCAGTAAAGCAGTGATGATTGGATAGATGGTCTTCCACAAATATTTTTGTTGTCATTGATTTTTTAGATTCTGGGGCAGTCGTGGTCCAGTGGTAGGGAATTGGACCTTGTGTCTGAGATGTTGCCGGTTCAAATTCCCCTACGGAGTGTCCTTGGGCAAGACACAGACCCCCAAATGCCCCTCGGGGCACCTCGCCTTGAGGCTGCCCACTGCTCTGAGTTTGTTCGAATGGGTTAAACGCAGATACGAATTTGCCCAATGAAGGATTAATAAAGTGTCAATTATAATTCAATTATTTTTAAGAAAATTGTAACCAGGCTTCAGTCTCTGAAGATTTATAATAGTTTGGCATCAGTGTGACATTTAGCACAGAAATTCACTCTTATTGCCACAACTTTCAACATTTTGTAACAATGGCTTTTATTTGTTGCCTACAACGCACTTTTAATACAGTAGTTACAGCAACATTGTAGTACAGATACAAAGTAAAAGCGAGCACTTAAATTAAGAATAAGTAGAAGGCAAGAAATGGCAGTGTGTATTAACATGTACAGTTTTACAACACAATGTTTTAAAAGAAGAGAAAGTGCAAGTGGAACAATTCCACTATATTTGTTCAGTCCAGCAGTTAAACAAACAAAAAAAAAAAGAAAAAAAAAAACATTCTTCAGTTCATCCAAATCCCTTTTTCAAGTCAGCATCACACNAACAAAAAAAAACTAATAGTCGAATAAACTCTGCATTATAATGTAACCATCCATAAAAACTGATGTCACCTACGGCTGGAACGGACACTTAAGGTTCAAATATTTAAATTATAGAACACCAAAAATACACATTAAAAGATTTAAAACTTTAGTTACACAAAAAATATAACAAACTAAGATATTCTGAGATATTTCTAGTAGCGATTCAGATTTGTGATGTTTCCTACTACTAAAACACATAGAATTTTAACAATTTAATTTATGCCTGTGACTTCAAATTCTTATAAAACTATAATTATTTAATAAAGTACTATTCTGTTTCCTTGTCTTAGCTTAGGAATAAGATTGGTGAAACGTAACTTGCAGGTTTGACTAAAGACTGACAGAGTAAGAAGTTATTGCTCTGTTTTGTAAATTATGTTCGTTCTCTTAAAGCTTCTAATAATCATATTCAATATGCATCGGACTATCATACCAAGTGGTTTGGAGAATTTCAAAGGAACTTAGTTTGATTTTACTCTAAACTATAGATACCTTTTCTACTATTTTTTATCATCTGAAATATACAGTTTAAATACAAAAGCATGTCTGTTCACTCACTCACTCAGCGTTGTGTGACGTCACAGACACTTGATGATCCAATCCACTTCTGCAAAACGCTTTTNGTTGTGTCAGAGAACAGACACTTGATGATCCAATCCACTTCTGCAAAACGCTTTTGCGCACGGTCGCCTTTTCCCCAGATCCGGGTGTAGAAAGAAGTGTACGGATTCATAAAACCATATGGATAAACATT
>SOMO01004374.1:0-11037 GCA_028128575.1 Paedocypris carbunculus
GTGAAAGGCCTTCACCTGGCACCTCTGTGCGTTTCAGGTGAAGTGGAAAGACCCGCATAGCTGCAGCAAACATTCCCTCAGAGCGGAGGACGCGCTCGGTGTGAGGAGATTTATTTTTGGCATGGAAAAAGGGGTAGGTCATCATGTCCTGTAGCTATGTTCTACTAAACTTTCTCCACCACACTCAGAGTTGGACTCTGCAGACACACACTAAATTGCCAAGGAATACTTAAACAGGTAAGCCATACACATATACACATACATGCTAATATAACTACAGTAAGAGAAAATCTTAATAGTATGCATATGACTGTTCAGTAATCACCTGCTGCAGGGGTCTGTATGGCTTTGGCTAAAACTGCTGCATTTTAAAAATGTCAACATGCTTAGTTTGAAATCTATCTTGCCATAATTTGTAATATGAAGGAAATAAAACGTTGTCCCTGGTGGATTATTTGAAATCCTATTNACTTAAACAGGTAAGCCATACACATATACACATACATGCTAAAATAACTTACAGAAAATATTAATAGTATGCATATGACTGTTCAGTAAGCACCTGCTGCAAGGGTCTATATGGCTTTGGCTAAAACTGCTGCATTTTAAAAATGTCAACATGCTTAGTTTGAAATCTATCTTGCCATAATTTGTAATATGAAGGAAATAAAACGTTGTCCCTGGTGGATTATTTGAAATCCTATTTTTGCATGTTTTACATTTTACAGATTTCACATCATCACCAAACTGGGTTGCAGATTTAGTTGATAAAAAAACATGAATTCTAGTCATTCTTTGCTTACTGATTGTATTGATTAATAAATGCATGTATTGTAGCTCACAGTTTGTAATTTTGTGGTATTTATTGTTTCCATTTGTAGTGAATAGTGACATTTAGGAATAATAACAAACATTGGCTAAATCAGACAGGACTGTTTCAATCTGAGCTAGAACTCTAATATGAACCAAATTGAATGCCAATCAAACCCAGTGCTAACAGACTTCAGTCCAATTTAAGATAATTTATGCAAAGGTGCATCTATATGTAAGCTACTTATAGCGTAAAGCTCTTGGAAGTTTGTCGATCCAGTCTACGGTCACTATGCTTGCTAGATGAGCCGTATTTCAGTCTGTAAAAATAAATCATAAAGAAGCTTGATCACATTTCAGGAACTCTACTGCCACATGGACACAAGAATACACACGACTACTCATAGTTACATGTTATAAACTGAACTAACAACTCAAGGGAGATGGATACTTTTTGAATGTGATTCATGATTGAATGTGCATGAATAATGTGCAAGATTTATTACAGGCACTTAAATACAATGTACAAACAAAACAAATTTTTTTTTTTTACCTCATAAACAGTATTTAACACAAGCCATTTACTTGTGACTTGCAGGTGTTGCTATGCTGACAGCAGTAAGTTATAGTAGTCAGCCTAATCTGCTTGAAGAGCAATACCCTCCTCCTCCTCTGCTGCCAAAACCTGGGAGAGACAATGCTCGTCTGCAGAAACTCCTGAAGAAAGGGTCCAAGAAGAAGGTGGGCTCTGCCTCTCAGACCCCGATTCCATTTCGGTCCTGTTTATCACCTGTGAATGAAGCCAGTCCAGATCTGGAGCATAGTGATCACTCCACTCCAGACTGCCGGACCCCTGACTATCAATATTTTCCCAGTAGACCCTTCTCTCATCTCTCCTCCTCTTCATGTACACATTCTGCCAGCAACTCACACTATGGCTCCACTTCTTCCTTGTGTGCACAGTCCTACTCAAACCCTGGTCGATCACTGGAGCATCAGATAGCACCTTTATACACCTGCTCCTCAATTCTGTTTGATGATGACACAGAACAGACAATTTTCCCTGAAGCTGAACCGTCATTTGAGATAGCCTTCAGTCAGACACGTCTATCTACGCAAGAATGCCTATCATCAGACGGACTTCGGTGTCACAGCGATTCAGCAAAAACATACCAAGCCTCGATGCAAAACCAAGCCCACAATTTGGCTCCAAATCAACCTCCTGCTCCATATTTGACATCAGCCTGTGCTCCAGTTTATCACACGCAGCCCTTAGTGTCTCAAGTTCGAACGAGCCGACCCCGTGGAGAAGGATATAAAAATATTGCACCTGCACGCTTTACTCAACCGCCTCTCACAAACAGCCACGTCATGGAAAACTCTTTGGAATCTGCTGTCAACAACTTTGATGAAAACTATACACTCGGACAAATACCTCAAACAAGGAATTATATGCCAAAAGCTTCATTTTACCAGTTGAAGCCGCCCATTATGAACACTTCTGTGTGTCCTTCAACATTTCAAGTTGAAGCAACATCCAGGATAAAGGGTAATTCAGTCCAAACATTGGATGCTAATTTAGAGCCTTGGAAAGAGAATAAACGAATTCCACTTAACTTACACGTGGATTCAAGTTCAGCAACAGATAATCAACACTTAGGTTCAGTCGACAGTACAAAAGCTTCAAGGATGCCAGAACCTACTGGAACTTACTTTTTAGGGCACAATGTTCAAAACCACTTCTTCCAATCTCCATCATTGTTGAGTGCTAAACGTTCATTTGATGAGGGTTATGGACATTTTTTAGAAAGATCTACAAATAATGGTCATATTCATTTAGGATCTGGACTCAAACCGTGTATCTCCAAGGCATATTCAGAGGATTGCTTGGCTCCGAGGATTTCTAAATGTGATGTTTTTCTATCTAAGACACTAGACGCTGAATCTAGCAAATCAATCCCAAGAGCATGTGATGTGCTTACATCTAGACCTCCACAGGAGTATACAATATCCAAAACTGAAACTTCAGACTCCAGAATTCCAATACCAGACAAGTTTTCACCAACAGATGTCAATCAGGAAGCATCAATGTCCACGAATTGCCACTACCAACACACACCCAGTACTCCAGTATATTGGTCACCAAGGCCAGCAACGCGTTTTGTTGGCAATCAGAGATCGTTCCAAAACGAATCAAACACACAGAAGCGCAAGTCAACCTACTACGGATTAACACCTGCAGAATATATTGCTTATGGTGGCATCAAGATGAATCCACATGGTGAACCGCTTCCACCAAAAGAACATATGCCTGAGATTCAAACCATGGAAGAGTATTCATCACAAGTCCAGCAAAACATCACAAGTAATTTTAACACCGAAACGGCAATTGATGTGGAGAAAAATGTTTCAGAGGTTTTACAAAGTTCGTTACCATCAATTCTTCAACTTGTAGAAACACAAGCCGCGTTACAACAAGCAGGGAAAACTGAAATAGAAAATGAGAGCTTTTCCAGGGTAGAAACTATACCTGTGACAGGGAATATTCCAGATTTATTGATTCAGGAATATCCAGCAAAAGTTGGTGTTGCCGAACTAGAGACTGTACAACAACCTATTTCACAGCCCTTTAACACCACTAGTCCTCAGGTTATAGAAGAAGGGAAAAAAATTCCAACTTTTCCCCTGCCATCAAGTTTTCCCAACTCAAATGTACAGGGATCCTTAACAGAGAATATTTTATCGGATCAAAACATTCAATTGCAACTTGCACAGTCAGAAAATGCATACAACTCTGCATTACCAAGCAAAAGAATTAGCCCTGTACTGACAAATAAAATAAATTGTAATGTGTTTCCAACTCCAGAACAGAATATAGTCTCATGTGTATCTAAAGATTCTTCAGAAAAGTCTGCTGTCTGTCATCAGCCTGCTGCCGTTATTAAGAACAAAGTCATACATTCAGAAAATAGAATGATGGCTAAAGACGTCACAGTAAATACAATTGTGGCAGACTCGAGCATATTTCAAAATTCTACAATGCCATCAGCAGAGACTAGAAATGACAAAAAAATCCCACCTGACATTCAGAAGCTGGATGAATTTATTTCAGGTCGATTAAACTTAGATGCATCAATGAAATCAATCCCCTCAACCAGTCTCCATTATACAAATGTCAAAAATACTCAAGACACATTGCTGCAGAAAGAACCCATTAAAAATTATCATTCTTATCCCCAAGCCATCTACAAAGCGGGATTAAATTCAACTGAGAATGTACAAAATCAAAACAAAACATTGGGAACAACTGATGAGCTGATGAGTCAAAGATTATCAGAAGAAATGGATCAAAGTAGGAATGAAATAAAACTAAAATCAGTTCCAAGCCTTTCAAGTCAACATTNACATTGCTGCAGAAAGAACCCATTAAAAATTATCATTCTTATCCCCAAGCCATCTACAAAGCGGGATTAAATTCAACTGAGAATGTACAAAATCAAAACAAAACATTGGGAACAACTGATGAGCTGATGAGTCAAAGATTATCAGAAGAAATGGATCAAAGTAGGAATGAAATAAAACTAAAATCAGTTCCAAGCCTTTCAAGTCAACATTCAACACCTTTCAAAATTGAGGAGCAGATCCTTTCTGGTGAAACACACAGCAGCAAACCACACCAAACTGTCACTGAAGAGTCTGTTACCTACCTAGAAGTAGAANACTGATGAGCTGATGAGTCAAAGATTATCAGAAGAAATGGATCAAAGTAGGAATGAAATAAAACTAAAATCAGTTCCAAGCCTTTCAAGTCAACATTCAACACCTTTCAAAATTGAGGAGCAGATCCTTTCTGGTGAAACACACAGCAGCAAACCACACCAAACTGTCACTGAAGAGTCTGTTACCTACCTAGAAGTAGAAAAATCTGTGTGTGAAGATCTGAATTTATTGAAGAATGCTAAAGAAGATAAAAACCTATCAAAAGATTTTGGAGACTCCAATAAAATCATGACTGCTGACAAAGTTGTAGTTAAAATGACTGACTCTACCAATTTAAACCGTATTAGAAAATCAAAAGAAAGTTCCCAAGCAGATATTAAAACACTGAGTAAAATAAACAAAGAAACAAAGCAGAGTTCAAAAGACAATCCCACAAAAGTGGAAGCCCAAAAGCCATCTTCAAACGACAAACTACTTGGAAAAACCAAAGAAACCGAAAATAATTTTGCTGCAATGCTTCTCAAAGCTGCCAAAACTCTGCCAAGTTCTTTTTCTGAAAAGAATTCTGCTAAAAACCAGACAGAAGTCAAAACGTCAATGGAATCAGCCGGAGATTTAAACTCAAAGATTAGTACAGAGGCCAAGAGCAAAACTTCCATATCCAAACAAGAGGACTTAACATTTCCTGAGTGTTCAAATGATTCTCAAACTCAACATAAACCTAAGGATTCTACTGAACAAAACCTGATCAGCCAGAAATCAGATACAGAGCCGAGCAAAGATACTCTTGGTAAATCCAAATCAGAGGGCCAAAATTTGCAAAAGGAACTTAAGAATGTTCAGAAAACCAAAGGACTGAAGGCCAAACTTAGTGGTTGGACACGACTGAAAAAGCACATGGTTGTTGAACCCGAAGAACCCAGTTTTCCCGACATCAAAACAGAGAAAGAACCTGATAATGGAGAGATAATTGAGAGCAATAAAGACCAATTGCCTTCATCAAATGAAGAGATAGGTGGACAAGATCAATTGAAAAAGAACGATGAGCCCAGAGCCACAAAAATGTGGGACGCTGTACTTTTTCACATGTTCTCCACAAAGGAAAATATCATGAAACAGATTCAGGCTAACAAAACAGAGAAAGAGCAGAAGAACGTTGAGAAGAATGATCAGCTTGTTCCGTCTTTTGTTCATCGTCTTCCCATCCTTCTCTACAGCCCGCGATTTAATGCTCGGAAGCTGAAGGAGGCGGCTGAGAAACCTCTCACTAAAATTGCTACAGCTTTTGAAAGAGGACTGCTTAATCGCAAACAAAAGGGAGATGAGCCAAAAGACTTCAACCGAAAAGCTAAGGGTTTTGGCAAACCTACAGAAAAAGCGAACAACGAATAGTTGTACAACTGTATAAATCATCAAACGAACTGTTTCTACCTTAATACTAGTCCAGGGTTAGCATCAAAGCTAACAATGTGCTCAGCACCACACATGGATAAAAGCAACAGCTGAGAACAGAGAAATGCTAAATGAACAGATGGATGCAGTGGGAGGTGGTGAGTGAGAAAGTAAGCAATGTCTGAAACGCAATGTAAGGAAGCGGTTGCTGGTGCGAGCAGATGTGTTCAGAATAGAAGGCTGTAGAACGTGATGGTAGAATTCTGGCCTGGCTCAGAGTTAATTTAGCTTGTTTTAATTACTTTTTTCGTCATGTATAATAAAACCTTGTTTTTATAAATGAAGATGAATCCAGATCAATTAGATGTTGAGCTGTTTTTATTATTGTGTCATGTTTAAGTAGACTCTTGATACCACTTGCATAACCATACAGTTGATGACACTTTTAACAAAAAAAAAAAAAAAAAGATTAAAGCATAAATGTGGTAAGTTTTTACAAAATTAAATTCAATTTGAGCTCAATTTAAACATGGTTGTCATTCTTGCTTATGTAAATAAAATATGTGCTTATGTAGTTTGTGTTTCAAATTTTCATAATACTTTTTCAAGACATTGAATGATTGTATAACTTTACACATAGCGTAATTCTACAAAAGGGAACTAATCTACATAATTGTATAAAGTGATCCAGAGTAATGATCCTAAATAGTTCCTCTTGAAAACAAAAAAATTAACTATAAGCAGGATTAGGGTTTGAGAGATAAAAATGACTTTGACATTGTTTATGTTCTGCAGTGTGAAATGATAATCATCAAGCACATGAAAAACTTTATAAAAAAGTCATTTGGAGAAAACATGATCTTTGATGCTACTCTTGTCAGGAAGAGACAATCGGCTCACTTGAACCTGTTGATCTTTACTTATTCTGTGTGGAAATGTCTTTGTTACTTGCGTAATCTCAGTTCCCTGAGACGTTTCATCAAGATTGACTATATGGGGAACATATATATGGGGTGAAATACGCCTTAGTTCTAACAACAAGCAAATAAAAAAAGCATTGGATTCATGAATTTGCACATATTCAACTAGAACACAGATAAAAAACAGCACGTAGGCACCGATATCTCGCTGATTGAAGAGGCTGTGATGAAGTAAAGCAGCGTCTCGTTCCCTTTCATCCGAGAACCGAAGTCTTGCAAATGATCAAAACATTCCCTGGGACTACATCCGGCTCCTACTCTCTACAGCACTCAACCGAGGGCATAGTAGGGAAGATATTCTATGGCACAAGATGGGCCTAGCCCAAAGAGTAAGGTAATAACGAACAGGTACCCGAGATCTCCTCTTTCTTTCTTTCTTTCTTTCTAAACGGGATAGTAGGCACTTTGGGCACGTAAATATGACTGGCTCTTCAAAACCATGTGACAAGGGCAGAGAAAGCCTCTATATGGGACTGTGTGTTTTTGATTATAATACTTTTTGAAAATAATGTTAAGGTACACTACCATTCAAAAGTTTGGGTTCACCTTATATTTCAGTTTAAAGCAAAGTTTTTGTCAATGAAAATAACTTTAAACAAATCAGAAATACACTGTACATACTGTACATACTGTACATACTGTACACTCATCCTCCTGTAAGTATACTGTAGCTGTAAATGTCTGGTTTTTGGTGCAATATCTATATAAGTTGAGCCCATTTCCAGCTACTGTCACTCCAGTGTTTTAATGGTACAATGTGTTTGCTAATTGTGTCAGAAGGATAATGGTTGATTGGTCAGAAATAGAGAACTTTCATGTGAAACTCGACAGTATATCCTTGTTCTTAGAAAAAAAAAAGTGTGACAGTGTTGGTCAAAAACATTTTTTTTGTGTGCTATAGTGTGTAATGACAGAAAATGAAAGTAAAACAGATGGCAGAATCTTCATTGCCTGTATCATAAAAATGTAGATAGCAACAAGCGTTGCCTAATTTTGTTAGATAAAAGAACAAAAAAAAATCTAGTAAACACGTGAGCACAAATGTATTTTCTGTAATAAATGTGTAAGATTTTATCATTCTTAACTTATTCTTATAACTTATTATGCTGTTGGTTATATTTAAGGCTTTGATATTTTGGTTCTTGCATTACTGTCAAAAAACACCTTTTTTATTTTAAACTTTTATTTGAATACAACGAAACATGCAATCTCTGAATGAGAACATGCCTTGAAAAACAAATTCTTGAATATCAATTGTTGTGCGTGAATGAAGAAATAATTAGGAAAGAGAAAGTGAAACCCTTTATTTTGTCGTATTGGTTGTAATCTTTTCCTCTTAACACTGGCTCCACTGTTATCACTGTTATCTGCTCGTCTTATCTACAAAACTAACATAAACCTGTTTGCGGTTAGGTTTCGTTATGTTGCACACAAAATATGCTTTCTCTGCATAAACAGAGGGCAAATCAAGCATCAGCCAAATCAAGATGTTTTTGATAAAAAAACATTTTCCCCCCAAAAAATCTGCTTATGTGGGATATATAAATAAGAGAACAATTAAGACTGTGGACAAAAACCTTGAGATCTTTACAAGTTTAAACTTAAAACACTTGTTTAAACGTCGTTTTATACCTATCTTAGCTAAAATACACTTAAATGCCCCAATAAAAGTGATTTGATTTTATCATTAAGGATTAAAGCAGCCAATAATCAGAACGATGTTACTTTACATTTATTTTCTTTGATGATGCTGAAAGAAGCTTATAATTCAGAACTGGTTGGAATATATAACTGGTTGGTAAATTCTTATTAATGAGATAATTATGCATGAAAATCTCAGTGAATCCGCAGTTTGAAATGCTCAGATCAGCATTGAGTTTCTGCCATGTAATTGACTAATAAGAAATGTTTGTTAATTTGCAGATGGACAGATGTAAATACCAAAATAATTTACTAATGAGAGCTGGTTATTCCAGGGCAGTACGTGCAGTTCATACACATGCATACATAGTCTTATTTTAAAATAGATTTGGAAAGTGATTTTTTTTAGGCTCTTTTTCAATAATGTGTCACATTTGGATAAAAACTATCTAAACCTTCAAATTCTGATATATTTCGGTTGGGAAAATGAAAGTAAAACTGACCTTAAATGTTTTTTTTTAAATAATAAAGATAATGTAAAGAGATTAAGAGTCTAAAAGGCCAAATAAGTTGTTTGACTTGACGACACAAGTACAACAATTATGTAAAAAAATATATATCAAAGATGAAGATAAAAAAATAGACAGTCATTGACGGACCTCAGTGTATTTCTTGAAACGGCCACGTGCAAAATATTTAATATTTCCTATAATAGACAAATTGCTTCAAATGCTCCTCATTTAGCACCTGCTAAATGACTGTAAAATAAAGTAACGTAAAATTAATTAAAGAAAACTGTTAAAGGCATTAATTTTAGAGTGAAACAACCCAATATTTATTTTATTGTGAATGACCGTTTTGTTTGTGAGTTTTTACATTTTTTTAATGGTCTATGTGGAGTAAATTGTTTTCATTATGCATTGTACTAGTTAAACATTGACTAGACCTATAGATAGAAGCTATATAATGACCATGCTTGTCATTCAAAGGTATACGTAGAAAGGTATAGTAAGCCACCGGGTGAAAGCATTCAGCCAAGACTTCAGAACCGTCCTGACTCAGGTAAGTTTACATCTGCAGAAAACTAGAGTTTATTAAGAATCTGTTTGATATTAAAAATATTTTATATAAATCAATAATTGACTTTCGCATTAATCTATTAGTTCATCTCTTATAAATTACAAAATGATCTGTGCAACAGTGCAAAAATTCAGTAACTTCTGCAAAATGAAATCAAAAGTATGATAAAAAGGCTAATCAATTTATAGTTTACGAGCGGTATACATCATTAAATTATTATTTCTCTCTGGGTATTTTAAACTTTACCTAATTGGGAATCACTCAAGATTCTTTTAGACTCTTTGTTTTTTGGAATTAACGTTGTTCTTTATTATGAAATTGCTAGAACTATGACTTTACACAATATTGAGTGACTGGCAGATCAGAAACTTTAGTATTTTGAAATTTTTCAGGGAAAATGAAAAGACGAAAAGCTTTAAAGGCAGTCCCAGGTATGACTTACAGCAAACATAGACTTGACATTGTGTTCAAAAACCAAAAATAGTAAAACAATGTTTTTGCTTTATTTTTGAAGAGAGCGAATGGATTGATTCTCGAACACAGGATGTTATAGAGCTTTGCTGCCTAATAGCAAAAGACAAAGGATTATCAGCGGCTGTACGTAATTCGTTGAAAGGAGGCGTTATGGCTGGAACTGGTGCTACTTTAGGAGGGATATTGGGCGGCCCTGTCGGCATTGCAATTGGTAAGATATTTTATTACCCACAATTTTAGAACGTTTAATCCTATTAGTCATTGAATTCACTGTCTTGTCAAAACAAAACAAAACTAAATTGTGATTTCTTTGATTTTGGTTCTCAATTTTCTGCACTGTCACGATCCTGCTCCTCGGCTGTTCCTGGCAGCCAAGGAATGAAGTAGCAGGATCCTGATTGCGATCCAGCTGGCATTCTGTTGATTATCCGCAGCAGCTGCAAATGATTCAATTGGTTAAATGCAGAGCACAATTTCGATATGGTCCCATATTGACAAACGTACTCAATATCTAAAAAAATACACTTTTTTCCGTCTTATTGTTCTAGGTGGTGCAATGGGAGGTGTTGTAGGATGGTTGACATCCAGACGCAAATTCAAGCCTCTGCATACAATCCTTGAGGAAATGTCTCCCAGGAAAAAGAAAAAACTGTACCAAGCTGTCATGAAAGTACTTGGTGATCTGAAATGGGATGGCCTGGATCACCTACGTATTCTGGTTGGGGCTAAAGAAGCTGAAATAATGAAAGTTATTTGTAGTTTTGCTAAGAACAAACTAAACGCCAAAGTAAAGAGTAAAAATTAACCACATAACATTTTTGAATTGCAGAAAAATGTGCATTACATGTTTCTTGCACACAGTTAACCAGTGAGAATTGGTGATATTCTTCAGCAGAATAAGACCAACAGCCCCCGATCTTAATCATGACCTTGATATTGT
>SOMO01004400.1:1573-11788 GCA_028128575.1 Paedocypris carbunculus
CATTTATAA
Organism: Paedocypris carbunculus; assembly: GCA_028128575.1. Taxonomy (NCBI): domain Eukaryota; kingdom Metazoa; phylum Chordata; class Actinopteri; order Cypriniformes; genus Paedocypris; species Paedocypris carbunculus. The sequence continues at coordinate 1,583 of SOMO01004400.1, forward strand.
AGTGGAGAACTCCAGAAAGGCAAAGTTACTTTAACTTCAGCTACATTACACTTCGTAATAATTGACATTTGATCTTTCATTGACTTGAGGCTGATAACCAACTACATTATATATATATATATAGAAGAGGGAGAAGAAAAAAAAAAAAAGGGGGGAAAAAAAAAGTTATGAGAATGTTTTTATTCCAAGAACTCCTTTTAAGTGCTTAGTCTTACATGGAGAAGTAAGCACCGACACTCGTACTGCTCTCACACCTCTGAGTGTGTCAAAGTGTAGTCATGTCTGCATTAGGTAAATGAAAACAGCATGTCTACAATGAAATGAACAAGTGTCCCTCGAATTTCAACACGAGAAGGAAAAAAAAAAANAAAAAAAAGTTATGAGAATGTTTTTATTCCAAGAACTCCTTTTAAGTGCTTAGTCTTACATGGAGAAGTAAGCACCGACACTCGTACTGCTCTCACACCTCTGAGTGTGTCAAAGTGTAGTCATGTCTGCATTAGGTAAATGAAAACAGCATGTCTACAATGAAATGAACAAGTGTCCCTCGAATTTCAACACGAGAAGGAAAAAAAAAAAACAATTGAAAAATTCTGCGCTGGGAAGTGAAGGTTTACAGTAAAAAGGGTCAGGGAGAAACTATTAATAGGTAACACGGTGACATTAGAAGATTAGAGGCCAACAGGTTAAAGGTCATCATCTTCATCTGGGAGAGCTGTTTCTGATGCCACCTGGAAAAAAAGAAGACTGGTCAGCAACAGAACACAGCAGAAATGCTGGGATGGTGGCTTCATTACGCACTTTCAGGTCGTGCTCGTACTGTGCAGCGAGTGATGGGTCCATGGCGATTTCAGGTGGGGCGAGAGCAGGCATTTCAACAAACTCCAGGTTGGGATCACCGATCAGCTTTCGTGCAAGCCACAGGAAAGGCTTCTCAAAATTATAATTACTCTTAGCAGAGATGTCGTAGTACTGCAGAGAGATGAAACCAGCAATGTAAAACTGCATATTTAGAGATATGGCGCACAATTAAAGGGAAACCAGATGTGTAATACCTGTAGATTCTTCTTACGATGGAACACAATGCTCTTTGCTTTGACCTTCCTGTCCTTGATGTCGACTTTGTTACCACACAGCACTATGGGAATGTTCTCGCACACACGCACCAGGTCACGATGCCAGTTGGGCACATTCTTATAGGTCACACGAGAAGTCACGTCAAACATGATGATCGCACACTGAGCTGAAAAGAGAGGCGCACGTGTTAATCTACCACAGTCGCACATAATACACTAGAAATCAGGCCAAAGAAATCCACACACCCTGAATATAATACCCATCTCGCAGGCCTCCGAACTTCTCCTGTCCGGCCGTGTCCCAAACGTTATATTTGATGGCTCCTCTGTTCGTGTGGAAGACCAAGGGATGTACCTCTACTCCAAGTGTGGCTGGAAAAGGGACAGTGAAACAAGACTTTTAAAAAATGGCACCGTTATCAGACATATGTTTACTGGTAGTGTAAGGATCTCAGACCACGGCATGTGAATGAAATGAAATAAAAATGCAATGTACAGTGAGAACTGTGAAAATACCTACCAACATATTTCTTTTCAAACTCCCCAGTCAAATGTCTCTTTACAAAGGTAGTCTTTCCTGTTCCTCCATCTCCAACAAGAACCAGCTGACAAGAAAAAAAAAAAAATCTATTATACATTTTTAAAAAGTAATTAAACCCGACTAAAAGGTTAGACTTCAATGTACAAAAAAATACATATGCACTTCCAATTATGATGCAAGTGCATAAATATTCAGAAGTTCAATATATTTATATATGTAACGACATGCTTCATTGGAACACCTTTGTGTGCAAAATTGGGTGTCAAATAAAGCAGGCATAGTTAATCATAAAAATTACATTTCTAACTTAGCGTTTGGCAAGTAAAGGCCTTTAAATCTCAGTCAAGTTCAAGGTCAGAGAAAATCAGCTGGGAAAATTCAAATATTTCCACCTGGTTGCCATCAGTTTTCATGAGTGTATACAGAGCAACAGGTTGCCGTGGAAACATGTACAGATACACAACATTATTCATGCCATTTACGATTTAAAGTTTTTTTTATTCAACGGTATCGTAAGAATATCGACTTAACTGTTCAAGATAAACAGTTGTGAAAGGTGAAAATTTAGTTTTAGCGTTTAGTAGACAGCGTTTAACGTAACTGCCTACGTCACTCGATGACGTCTCGCGCAAATGTTTGAATGAAAAACGCACGCTCCAGCTAATGAAGATTTCGCAATAAAGATTAATTCGCACATCGAAACGCGGAGACGTTTTTGACCACCGATTGCGCTTACCTTAAACTGAACCTGCGGCTCGTTCTCTGCCATCGCTGTGTGTACGTTGGTCTTTGTGCTGCAGTCACTCTGCGGGAGAGATGGCGGGACGGTTAGCCACAAAACAGAAAGGCCTCGATGGTCACTGAATCGCGTTGCAGTTNCGTTCTCTGCCATCGCTGTGTGTACGTTGGTCTTTGTGCTGCAGTCACTCTGCGGGAGAGATGGCGGGACGGTTAGCCACAAAACAGAAAGGCCTCGATGGTCACTGAATCGCGTTGCAGTCCCCCCCAAACATTCAAGCTAAACGCAGACAACAAGGATCAAGAAATATGGCTTAATAAGTACATAAACCGAGGTGCTCTTGTAGTAAACGATTAGCAGTGGAATAAAGAGATGCGTGCGCACACACGAGGCCGCGCGAGCCTCAACTTCACACTAACCGAATGAGCTAATGTTAGCGCCACACCGAAGGCCTCAGACAGAAGAAACGCATTCAAAACTCGATATGTTGTTTCGAGATATGGAGCAAACAATCAACGTTACAAAAATAATCCACAAAGACGAGTTAAAGACGATTCCAGGCTGCGGCTTCGGACTCCCGCCACTACTGCGCGCGGCCAGGATAATAGCGCCACGACGGACAAACACTTCTAACTTATCAGCAGCCAATTAACACGGTTTCTCAGACTTACAAGGACTTTAGGAACAATTACACCATTTTGTTAAAACAAACAATAACATTGTCGAAGGAAAATAAGTTTCGCACGAGATGAACCGTGTGGCTCCGCACTCACCGGTGTTGAAGTGATCGGGAAAGAGAGCAAATGGCTGCGCCCGCGCGGAATTCAGCATGCCTCACATAAACGCTTCCGCCCCACCACGTGACCCACAGCGCGCATAGGAAGACTACCGCCATCGTGCGGCCAAAACTTGCAAAAACAACCACAGTACACGTAAACTACGTGACGATTGTTTTATTTATTCGTCGAGTAGGGTATTTGTCATTGAGGTGTAAATGTGCTCCCAATTAAAACTGCAAATAAAATATCGTCATATTTAATTTAATCTTGAATATGAACTAGTTCTTTATCGTTTTAAAACACACGTGCACAGACGCAACGTTCACTCCACAGCGGAAGTCTTTTTTCCCCTCATTTGACTTACCGCCCATCAAAAGAGCGCAGCACTTTTCCTCTTAACAGAAGTGTGTGGCAAAAGGTAATTTTTGCTGTGTTGATTTTTGTTCCTTATGAGGAAATGTATATAGTTATAAATATGATAGATCTAACTGCGTCTTATACCACTTTATGCTCATAGATCTTGTAGAAGTAAATACTTTTCAGAAGAGTGTTGATTTATGATCAACAAGACATTTCTGATGATTTCTTGACAGATGTCTGTTAACAAAGAGCATTCTGACAAGAGAGAAGTGAATACAGAGAGAGAAGCCTCTCTGGTGGAGACAAACCGCTACGGCTTTATTCTAAGAAATGGAGAAACTGACAGGTCAGAGTTGTTGTGGTGGTGCTTTATGTGCTTTAAATATTGATTTTGTGCTTTCTTTTAGGAAAACAGGTCATTTTATTTGAATAGATAAATGGAGCTGTTACCATTACCAGCTTTAACATCCTGGCGTGTTTCAATACTGCTATCTGCTATACAAAAATGTGGTTTCCTGTTTGCCTCTTGTGTCAGTTTTACTCTGCGTCGTTTTAAAAGAATCTTCTAAAACACTCTTCCACATTTGAGTAATAAATATTGCAGAGCATTGACACACGCAAAATATTGCTTCATTTCACAGTGATTGCTCAGATGGACCATGTCCTGAGTTAGTGAGGCATCGAGAAGCAAAGTGGCTCGGCATCATCAAGCATTGGGAGCACGTGATGGAAAAAAAAAGCAGCAAGGTGGGCGTAAAATGCTGAGAGCATTATGAAAATAAACTGATTTTGACTTATACTGTAGAGACCTTCAACCTTTGAAGATCAAAATGTCATTTAGACTATAGATATTATCAAGAATTTTAAAAAGAAATGATCAGTAATGGATTATTATTTTAAAATGTCCAAAAATGTGGAGAGATGTCTTTCTCAGAGCACGCTATTAGATCGATTTTTCTATTTTTTTATTTCTCTCAACGTTCATTGTCAGAAAATGAATTTAGAAAAATTACCGTCAAGTAAAAGTAAAAAATCACTTACTAGTAAAAACGTTATTCTGTTTAAAATTCTAAAATTAAATTATTAACAGATGCCTTGTATAAAACACTATTATAAATGTATTTCCTTTTGCACAGGTCAAAGGTCATTGTCAGAAAGGCATTCCAGCATCAGTCAGAGTCAAGTGCTGGCCACTGCTATGCGGTGCATTAGATAAAATGAAGAAAAACAAAAACCTCTATAAAGTAAGTGACAGGAAGGTGGCATTCATTACCTAATATTCAGTTTTTAATCCCATAACTTTCCATCGTGTTAGAATCTAGTTAAAGCACCTGACAAGCAGGAATGGACAGATGTCATTGAGAGAGACACAGGCAGACAGTTTCCCTTCCATGAGATGTTCCAATCCAAAGAAGGACATGGGTACGCAGGCCTCTACTTCCTTGTAAACTTAGTTTTCTCTTCCATCAAATTCACCCTAACTAATTTCAGCTCTTCTGTCTGGCCTACAAATGCTGGGCAGTCAGAAGGAATTGCTGCAGGTTCTGAAGGCTTATACCCAATACAGACCAGAGGAAGGATACTGTCAGGGACAGGGACCAGTAGCCGCTGTCCTGCTGATCAACATGCCCGCTGAGGTACCACTTCTAATGTCTGTCAAGTCAAATTTACAGAACAGAAAATATCAAATGTAATGACAAAATAGCAGATGTTACACGTGTTCTACCACTAGCTCTATTGATTGAGAAGCAGTATAGACAATTTGGTTTTTCAAATATTTCATGATAGTAACTCACACCCTCCAGTGTGTTATCAGCGTTCAGTGCAAAATCCATCATCTCTGATAGTTTGGATGTGCAACAGTGTTTAAGTGGCGTAGTGATACTAGTTGCATACATCATTCAATTGTAATTATAAAATATTTGTCATGCAATCCATTTTCTATGGTAAAAGATTGGCTCATTTGAACCTTGAGATACTTTTTTTTCAATTGTAAGAACCATACAAACATTCCTGGAATTTGTGTTGCAAACATAAATACTACACACATCTAAACAGAACTTTATTCTCCGTTTAAGGAGGCATTCTGGTGTCTGGCGCAGATAAGTGAGCTCTATCTTCCCGGCTACTACAGCCCTTTGTTGGTGGGTCCTTCTTACAAGTGTGAATGTGCTTACAGTTGACGACAAAAACTGGATGTATTCTTCTCTTTAGGAAGGTGTTTTGTTTGATGCTGGGGTTCTCTGTAGTGTCCTTAAGAAACTGTGCCCGACCGCACACAAACACCTGGAGAAACATGGAGTGGAACCTCTCATGTTTGCTACAGACTGGCTCATGTGTCTCTACAGCCGACATCTGCCGTTCAACACTTTGCTGAGGGTCTGGGATCTCTTTTTCTGCTATGGTATATTTATGCTATTCTCTTTATTATAAATATTTAGTATAAAACATTCTAGACTAACTAGAAAGTTCTCCCACTTAGAAGTCATGGAGGGGTCTGAAATTCTCATCCGGTGCATGTCTAATCAAATAGAAAATCTGGAAATCACATTCTATAATTTAAAAAAATAAATGTTTGTATGTTACCGCTGCAAATAAGTATCTGAACACCTGTCTATCAGCTAGAATTCTGACACTCAAAGACATGTTAGTCCACAAAAGTCCACTCCCACTCCCCTTATAATCCTAAATTAAAAGAACCCGTTTGAGGTTGTTAGCTGCATAAAGACACCTGTCCACCCCATACAACCCGTAAGACTCCAACTACTAATATGACCAAGGCCAAAGAGCTGTCCAAAGACACCAGACTAAATTGTAGACCTCCACAAGGCTGGAAAGGGCTACGGGGCAATTGCTAAGCAGCTTGGTGAAAAAAAGATCCACTGTTGGAGCAATTATTAGAAAATGGAAGAAACTGTCAATTCCCCTCGGACTGTGGTGCCATGCAAGATCTCACCTTGTGGGTTCTCAGTAATGTGAGGAATCAGCCCTGAACTACGTAGGGCGAGCTGCGCAATGCCTTGAAAACAGCTGGGACCTTCGTTTCCAAGGTTACTTTGGCAATACACTAAGACGTCATGGTATAAAAACATGTATGTCACAGAAGGTTCCCTTGCTCAAACCAGCCAGGCCAACCATGTCCAGGCCTGTCTAAATGAGTCATGGGAGAAAGTCATGTGGGCAGATGGGAACAAAATAGAACTTTTTGGTCTTAATTCCACTCGCTGTGTGTAGAAGAAGATGAGTACCATCCCAAGAACCCCATATTGTGAAGCGAGGTGAACTATTTTACTGCACAAAAAAGGAGGAAACGTAATTTGGGAAAAAATAACAAGTTATATTTTACATTATTGTTAATTTAAACAATTTTAAGTGAATTCAAAGCAACATATTACATCACACAATGATGAAAAAACAATTGCACATTTCTTTGATAATGAAATAAACTTTTAGGTATCATAAGCCATAGTTAAGCCTATGTAATAAAGTAATTAAAAAGTTGTATTTATTAGCGAATAATATAAAATCTAATTAAAATTTAACTTTTGTCAATTTTGAAATGTAATCAGTAGTAATTCCTACATTACATTTGTACATCACAAAAACACATTACATATAGTAACCACAGTGTTGTTTTTTTTCCAGGTGTGCGTATTTTATTTCAGGTTGCAGTGGTTCTAGTGCGACGGTGTTTAGGTAAAAGACATCAAAGAAAACAGTGCGACGAACAGATGGAAACCCTGGAGCGACTGCGAGGAGTAAAAGAGCGAATCCAGAATGAGCAGGCGGACATCTTTATCCACGAGGTCATTTTCTACAGGTTTATTTAATCCACAATATGCATGTAACAAATTGTTAACTCAAAATCTGTTACATTTCCAGGTGTGTTCAGTGTCTTTATCATTAACAGATCTGCAAAAACTTACGGAAAAAGAAATGGATAAATGGAAGAAAGAAAGACCAGATTCGACCTTTGACCCGCGAGAGCGCTGTCATGGTTACAAGATGGTGTGGGAAAGAGCACAAGTAAAGCCTGGAAAAGACAGACACAATCGGAGCCAGACTCTTCCTCTCATGCGCTCACATTCATCTGTTTCTCCCTCCTTTTTAAGAAAGAAATGGAAAAAGAGGAGCAGTAAGACTGACACGGAGTGGAACGGAGGGGGTAGAGACTCGGCACTATGTATTTTAGAGGAGACGAATGCCGGCGATATGAGGAGGAGGAGTGTATGTGGTACCATCGGAGAACTCAAAGTCATGCAAGAACGGCTTGCTGATGAGTTCCATTCCAAAAAAGGGCCCATTTCACCCGATTCCATCTCAGCTCTGGCATCCTCTTGCAACAAGTCGGTCGTGTTTGAGAATCAACAAACTGTTTGTGTTTCGCACCAACATCCAAAAAGGTCTGTTGAACAGAGGGACCAAGAAACACATTTGATTCCCAATAGAAATGCAGAACCACACTGGGATGTGAAAGAAAAGAGTATTAGATGTGTGGCGGACAATGAACACACACATCATCATGAATCTGAAACAGAAGAAAAGACTATACGTGATCAGAACACAGAAAAACAAATTGATGATGTGGAACAGGTTATGGAAAATAAAGAATGCCTAGATGAAAATCCAAAAAAACAAGAACCATCCAGTGACGATGAGAAGAATATGGAAAACCAAGAATGTCAGGAGAAACAAATTCTAGACATACAGAACACAGAAGAAGTTCAGCTTGTTCTAACAAAAGAGGAGAGGAACAACAATCTAGATAAACATGAAGTTCAAAATGAGCAAAAAACAGATCAAGTCTTAGAAGAACAACCAATAGAACATCAGGATGAACAGAATACTGCTGTAAAGCGAGTTCTCCAGAATGACCAGACTGAACAAAATGATCCTATCAAGCGACATGTAAGATCCTCGTACCATGCAGTAGAAAATTCAGACAAAGAGGAAAATCGAGATCATCAGGACGAGGAAATGCCATCCAACGTCCAACAGATATGCCATCTTGAACAGGAAGAAACAATAAGACAGTTTGACCATGTTGAAACAACACATACAAACCCCGATCCAGCAGAAGATGATCAAGCCCTGACCCAGCAGAAGCACTCATCTGAACAAGAAGAGGAGAAACATCCCGACACCATTCAACATCACAATGACTCTAGTTTGTTAAATCTCAAAGTACCACACGAGGAAAAAGCGGAAAACCAGAAACATGTCCAGGAAGAAGACACACACAGAGATGATGTACAACAATACAATCAACTAGAGCACTTAGAAAGACGTGAAGGTGTAGAGAGCGAAATCCAAGACTACAGTGACGCAGAAAAGCATGATGGGTGCCACCCAAAACCTGGTTTTCCAATGGAGCCAGAAAAAAATGTGTGTGTGTACAATCTAGAGAAAGAATGGAGGGAAGACCAGCAAGCAAAAGAGAACAATTCAAATAACGAACAAACACAGAACTTGGAATCAGATTTAGCAGCGGAAACTATAAAAAATGGACACACAGTTGCACATCAAGCACAGTTCAGTAAGTCAGAACTCAATGACATGGATGTAAAATCAACGGAACGCTGTGATGTAAAGGATGTCATGGTGTCTGAGAGTGAAACAATCGCTGATGATGGTGTTAACACTCCTGAACCTGATGAGAACCTGAGGCTGATCATTTCAGAAGAAAACGCTATAGTTGAAATGACCATCGTATGTCAAATGGCTGTCACTGAAGAATCAAGCCAGCATCACCACAATGAAGAAGATTACACTTGTAGGTCTGGCCACCAAGACCAGAACGATGTTCAGTTTGCTCCTGAAAAGAGAAACAGTTTTGCAAAGCCTGAAATCCATGAATGCAGTGAGGTGCACCTTGAAACAGGGTCGGACAATACAGAACAAACTGTAGAAGAATTTGTTGTTAACATTGATGTAGACATTGATGGACCTGTGAAATCGTTCAATGATTTGATTCCTTCATGCATGTCTGAAGATCCAGAATTGAATGTAGAATTAGTTACCACCCCAGAGTTCAATGTCAGACCTTTAGCTGTGAAATCAGTACACAACAATTTCAATCCTACAAATGCTTATGAAAATCAAGTTAGTGAAGAACGTGTCAACATCTCCGAGATTGATGCCATTGAGTTAGCTGGTCCTGTGAAGCCACTGAGCGATGTTGTGAACCCTATTGGATGTGGAAGCCCAGAGACTGACATGGAATGTGTTGTGACATCTGGAAACTCTGTGGACTCAGAGGTTACAGAAAGCAATAACCAAACAAATCCTGAGCTTCACAAAACCCACATGTCAGATTCTGATGACATTGGTCCTCAAGATTGTAAAACACAAGCCACAGAAGAGCCTGTCTTTTCCAACATTTCAATGTCACTTAACCAAAACGTCCCTCCAGCTCAACTCTGCAGGCGCCGNAATGTGTTGTGACATCTGGAAACTCTGTGGACTCAGAGGTTACAGAAAGCAATAACCAAACAAATCCTGAGCTTCACAAAACCCACATGTCAGATTCTGATGACATTGGTCCTCAAGATTGTAAAACACAAGCCACAGAAGAGCCTGTCTTTTCCAACATTTCAATGCCACTAAACCAAAACGTCCCTCCAGCTCAACTCTGCAGGCGCCGGGCTTCAAGCTCACGTGCTTCTTATCCCACAATCCTCTCTGAGGACACCTTCAGAGTGCCTCGAGCGT
>SOMO01004539.1:0-10106 GCA_028128575.1 Paedocypris carbunculus
GTGTCTTCAACAATGTTCGCTAAAGCCACAAAGCACCTGGTGTGTGAAGTCGACACGGATGGCTCTCTGATCCCCGTGTCCCGGCTGAACGACTCGGACAGTCTGGTTCCGCTGGCTCTTGTTATCAAGCGCAAACCTTATTGGCGTTGGCAGAGACCCAAGTTCCTTCCGTCAGACTTCAAGCTGAATGATGTTCTTGTCGGAGATCCGATGAATCCAGGTACAGAAGGGCAAGTGATGAACCTCAAATCTATTAGAATTGGTTGATGTAACGTTTATGTGAATTTTTGTGATTTGTTTTCCAAGTTGTGGTTGAAACAGATTTTTTGACTTACAATGGAAAAGTAGTGAATAACAAAGGTGGAAGTGTTGAAGCAGAACTTGGGGCAGGAAACCTTAATGTCAGTGGAGCAGAGGTGACAAAGCTGGAGTCNATGTGAATTTTTGTGATTTGTTTTCCAAGTTGTGGTTGAAACAGATTTTTTGACTTACAATGGAAAAGTAGTGAATAACAAAGGTGGAAGTGTTGAAGCAGAACTTGGGGCAGGAAACCTTAATGTCAGTGGAGCAGAGGTGACAAAGCTGGAGTCTTCGTTTGGGAATCTCAAGAAGCACGAGGTGGACCTTCAGAAGCTTGTGCAGGATTCAAAGTCAAGGTCTTTCATTTTTTCTTTACTTTTTTTTTGAACACAGATAGTAAAGCAATGTTTGCAGTTGTTTAACTTCATAAAAATACGTTATACTATAATTGCTTAAATGACAAGTTTAATCCAGTTAAAAAGTAACAAAACTGTAAAATGCCCTTGATATGTAAAATGTAAATGTCAAACGGATTACTGTAGATCGGATTGAATAATTACATTTTAAGGTTTCATATTAATATTGCCATTCATATTAATATATGTTTACCTCAATTCTAGTGTTTTGCTTTAGAAGGGAGAGCTGAACTTTAACATCATGGTTCTGTGGTGGTTCGGCAGAGTTCTGGACCTGCAGCATCCGCTGATCCATCAGACACGTGAGAACAACAGAGAAGTGATGGCAGTAGTGAAGGAGCAGATCATCACCACGCAGCCTTGCACCATCACTGAGGAAGTTCAGGAGGACGGTTCCTGTTCAGGGATATTTGGATTCTACAAGACTATAAAGGTCATTTTAAGTATATTTGTCCTTAAACAGTGGTTTTTGCTTTTATTATTGTTAATTTTGGTCTTTGTCCTGCATTTGAGAACATTTTGTTCTATCACACGATTGTGCACTTGTTTGTGTTTTCCTATAGGTGTCGGTCAATGAGAAAAACAAGCCTGTTGTTGAGTATGATACCAACGTGTCTATAAACATTCCCCCAAAGACCATCATTGCTTATGGCATTATCGAGCTGAAAATATCAAGAAGTGGACATTACGGTATTGATATTTTTGTTTTTGATATTGTGATTATTAAAATAAATAATAAATGCTTAGTGTTCACAGCATGAGCAATTTGGAACTGTATTACTGTGTTTACTTCAATATTTTGTGAAGCGTTGCCATATAATAATAAAAATGTTTAGCAATAATTAATATCAAAACAATGCCACTAAAAGTAAATTGTATTTAGAGTACTAACAAAAGCCATTGAGTTAACAATTGTGTATTAATAAAAACATTATTTTATTGAATTATAAAAATGTAATGTAATTATTCCAAAAGTGCACTTAAGTTTACATTAAACATTTCTACTGTACACCGATATACCGTTTCAGTATTTTCTTTTGGGGCGGCATCACGAGGCGCGATGTGATTGGCTGTTTTTTCAGAGCTCTGTCTGCTGCCAGATGTGCCGGGTGGTTTTGAGGTTGACGGAGCAGTGAAGGTGAAGAAAGCCTCAGTCAGCGCTTGTCCAGTGCAAGCAAGCAGCTCACTGCAGAAAGGTATCAAGCCGGACACCTAAACCCCGGAAGGGTTGTGCTTCTGTTTTGCCGTGGCATCTTATGCTCTTAGATCATGTGTTAAAACAAGCAAATAAACGTATTGATACAGTCTTTCTATCTTTCTGAATGTTTCTTCAGAGCTGGAGGCATTAGACGGTCAGTTCAGGGTTCTGTCTAGCCTCCCAGCCAGCACACGCTCCTCACTTCACCAGCAGCTGCGTTTGCTCCTGCAGGATCCAGCAGCCATCAGTTTGCTGGAACAAATGGTACGACACGCTTGATATAATGGACATATATCAATACTGCAGTTTCAGTACTGCACAAGGATCATATTTTGTATTGCTGATTACCTTTTTACATCCTAGTTTTAAAAGATCACTTTACCTGGGTTAAATGATTTGATTACACCACATCACGTGCCTCAACCATAGCGTGCAAACAACTTAAAATCTCTTGTCATGGGCATGTACTGAGCCTTACTATTATTACAAATGCGTGATCACTACGTGATGTTTTAGTTACTTTATTGTTCACTACATGATGGATGTTGAAATTACTTTATTTTTGGCTTATTCTAAATTATGTCTAATGATTTGCATGTCTCTATAATTTATAATATTTGTGTCCTCTCTCAGCTTGAGGACTTGTGTGAAGGAAAAGAGGTTGATGCCAGCGTGGAGGACGAGTGTCCAGTGCTGTGTGGCACACTGGCGCTGGTTCAGGAAGCTGCCGGATCAGGCCTGGCTAGAACACACACATCTGAACACCACCAGAGGGCCACCGCGCTCACGGCCGTCTATCTGCTCGTCAGTGCCTTAGACGGTGAGTTTGACGAAGGTTTCTCATGTAGCCCCCCGGGAGGAATGATTGCCCACCTCTGGTCTGATACCTTGTTTTGTGTCGTGTAGAAATGAGTGACTCCGCTCTGTTTGAGCTTCATTCCCTCTGCAGCGCTACTACCCTGCGGACGCTGGTCCAGCTAGTAAGTGTTGCTCAGATTTCAGAACAGAACTTCCTGTACCTTCCTCCTGTACTTCAGTCTCCATTGCCTTGCAGGTGAACAGCTTGGTTTCTAATAAGAAGAGCTCTTTGGGGTCTGAAGAGATGACTGAGGATTGGCAGAGAGCCAGACTTCTCTTTGCAGCGTGTAACGTGACCCTGCATGAAGAAAATGACTCTCTCATCACAGCAACAGGTCCCCCGCGAGACCGCCTGCCCCTCGTGCTCTGCATCGCTGTCCTCGCATTTGCTCATTTAGCGTCTCCCGCGGAATGAGAACCGACATAAAGCGAAGCTCGTGGAACAGTTTCCCAATAAGCATGCAAGACCAAATGCTTGGGAGCTCTTGTGCTGTCTTGCTGAGAGATGAAGGAACTTATTGGGAGTTTAAGTGAATAGTTCTTCTGCTACAATAATTTTCTTTTAATTTTCAATCTTTTTTTTTTTTTTTTTGGAAGGTTGTGAATACAAGTTCAAGCCCTGATGACTGAAAACCTTGTTTAATGCTTGGATTGGATTTTAATTTGTGGATTTTTTAATATGTGGATTGTTTGGGCTTTTATTATGCATTGTAATAATATTAATAAAAATAAAATAAATGATCGAAATTCTGCAATTGAAATCGCAAACTCTACAATCGTACATTTGATGGGACAGTCTGCCTTTTTTGTTGCGTAAACTGCTCAGAACTCAAGTGTGCAAAATGTTTTGTATTATTTGTTTGCTTTTAGCATTTAATTGTATTAGTCGCTATAGGCCAACAACATCTGATTGTATGCATGACAAAAACTACGCACATAAATCTGTGAATCTATTGCTCCACCCAGTGGCCAACACACGTTAAAGCTAAGGATTACTGTTACAGTACTGTACAGTACAATTGGAGCAATTTGCAAGATTTACAGATGTTACAAAGGTGATACTAATAGAAACTATTACTATTTGCATATTTTTTACAAAACCATGTAATTAATTTTAATGACTTTACAGGACTAATTTAAGACATTCAAAACAGTTATTTTTGTCATTTACATTTTATTTTCTTTGTTCTTTTTCTTCACAAACCTGACAAATTTGTACATTAAAAAGGTAGCAAAACATGAACTCAGGAAATGGGGGAGGGAGGTGTCTTCCCGAGACCAAAAGAAAGATACTAAACACATTTTAATGGACCATACTTGATCTCTTGAATATAACATACATCAACATTAAAAAAATCAGAACATAAGGCATCTGAAGCAAATGCTGCCATCCCGGTCCAAAACTGTATTACGTTTTGAGAAAATACATCTCTGTATTGCAAAAATATATATATTTTTTAAATGAGCATGCGTCCTGTTAACAACAGATAAAAACATTCTGCTGAAAAAGAAAAAAAAAACCATGTCACTACGTCCCAGTGAAATGTTTGGGAGGCAGGTTTTGGTGATCCTGGTCTAGTCCAGGCCAGTGTAGGAAGGCATTTCTTTAAAAAGCTTTGATTTCTTGTACAGTATTTTTCAACAAAGTGGAAAAACAGAATGTTTTTGACCTATTGACTTATCTCTGCAAAATACAAACAGCAGCTCAACAGTCAAACAATGATTTGTAACAGTGAAACTACATCATGAAAGCAAAGCCTGTAGTGTAAACACTAGTAATCACAGGTTTTAGGTTCCCGATCCATAGACAGATACTTTTATTTACAAGTATATAACACACACACTCACACACACGTATGTCACTTTCTGCATTGGAGTCACTCTGATCGAGAAAACATCTTTAATGCCATCTGATGCCTGCTGATGGAAACATTCAGGATCGAAACTGATTCCCAACCAGCTTATGTTGGGAAACTGCTGGAACTGAATGTAAAAACTCCACTTCAGCCTGATGGTTTACATTCAGCACTTGAAGGAGTGAGTCTGCGTGGTAAGGACTCAGTAAACCCAGCTGACAGGAAGCCACTGTGGCTCGGAGGTGAGCAGCTCCGCCGCCGCCTGCAGCTTCTCAAAGGCCTTGTCCAGATTATCATTGACTATAGTCACGTCAAAATAGTGACTGTACGCTCGCTTGATTCGGTTGCTTTCATCCACCGTCTTCTTTAAATCCGTTTCCTAACACACACACCAAAAAATGATTACTTTTTTTGTAGTATAGTTTTCGGTTTGGTGGCGTAAGTGATATGTGTTAAAGTCGTCCTGTATCACGTAAAACAATTTCTGTAGTAATTTAATGTAATGTAGCAATCACATAAGAACTTACTAAAAACAACATTTTTTTACTAATTTCAATTGTTTTAATTAAATTGTTCTAAATTGATTAATATAAATATTTCCTATTTCATATACAAATTGTTTTATTCATTTGTCTTGCACTGCGCTTAAAAAAAACTGAATCAAAGTGAAAAAAAAAAAAATGTAATGAAATTGGACAATCGCCTACACGCTGCTGCTATAACAACTGCATTTCTCCACTGAAGTATCAGTCAAGATTCATTTTACATTAACATAATTTATAGAAGAATATTAATGTTGAATGATCAAAAACTTTACACTATAAACTATAAAAACTACTAAAAAACTAGCGAGAAACTACTGAAACTAAAAAACACTATTTAAAAATATATTAAACCAACAAGATGCCCGACACTGCACACACACAAAGTGTTGGATCTTACCGTTAGCAGTTTGGTGGTGATCCCAGCATCCACCACAGCTTTGTGCATTGCCCGTAGCGTGTCGAGCTCAGGAGCAGCAATAAAGACCACGAACGGCATGAACTCAGACGTCTTGAGCACCTTCAGAGCCTGTGAAGCAGTGAATCAGCTGATCTTACAGGACACAGGACAGCTGATGCCGTCACTCACCTGCGGGTTGACGTCCAAAATACAGGTACGACCTGCTTGAACGACTTTGTGAATGGAGTCGATTTTGGTGCCGTACAGATTGCCGTCGTACTCCCCGTGTTCCAGGTAGCAGCTTGCCTTTATGTCTCTCTCCATCTCCGTCCTGGACACAAAGCAGTATGACTGGCCATCTTTCTCATCCTCACGTGGATGTCGAGAGGTGACTGAAGACAAAACAAGAGTTTATTCCAACAGCTACAACTTTTTCACTTTGTGTTTTACGCATGGCAGGAACTCACAGGGAACGGTCGTCCCATAGCACAAGGAGTTCAGCACAATCAGCCGGTTCTTCAGGCTCCTGCGGCCCACACCCTGAGCACCAATCAGAACCAGAGTCTTCCTCTGGAAAGGAGGCATCTTTGCCATCTCCTCGTAGATCTGCATCTCGTGACGGTCAAATTCTACCAGTTTAGGGTGACAGAAGAGGAATACATGGAGCAGTGTTTTAAGAGATAAAGACGTGTTGCTGAAGACCAAACCTGCATTTTTGGCAGTCAAGTACATCACTTTCTTTTTCTTCTTTTTTCCAGTTAGTATACCACAGAGATTTCCTGGGGAAAAACATATGCAGGCAGAAGATAAGTATGGCACTGAGAGGAAAGAAATTCCTGTCGTTTAGGAAGAATGACTTTACCTCTCCCATCCAGGTCTCTTCTCACAAACGCTTTTCTCTTCTCCTCAAGAAACTGACTGGGAATCAGGCCAGTGCAACCACCATTTATATTACATGCCTTAAAAAAAGAAAGAAAGAAAATATCAATACAATTGTAACTACCACACTACGTCTAGATTCAGAAAAAAAAAAAAAAAATTCTCATCACTAAGATAGTGGACACTAGCTCCTCACTTGCCACCAGTTGGGATCCTCGTTGTTGACGACATGGAGAATGTCTCCTTTACTGAAAGCCAAACCTGCTTCTTTACAGGGGATCAAGTTATCGCTCTCCGGACTGTAGTCAAAATGCGGCTTAAGGTAAACCTAAAGAAAAAGTACAAAAGTTTAAATATAAAAAGGTCATTTTGAGCACTGCAAACAGAGTTATATTTCAGAATGGACTTTTTTTGGTTATCTTCTTTAGGAAAGAAATGCTGCAAATAGCTGCAAGCAGCAACTACTAAGGGCCCGGTAAATGTGTAAAGTTATCAACTTTTTAACATACTTTTTAGTGTGTGTGTGTTTAGGCTAGGCTGTTCTGTTAATGGTTGGTTACNAAGATTGCAAGCGAAAAATAAAAAAAAGAAAACGAATGAAAATGTGAAGCGTTCAATTCTTATGAAAATTACGTTCGATATTTTTGCCACTAATCTGATTCCATACTCCAGCCTCTGTTTCAAGTGAAGCAAGTCGCAGTTTAAGCGTTTTCTTTTTTTCGCCTGTAAACGTATAGGGCTTCCAAGCCCCTAACAGAAACAGGATTAATATGGGTTTGACGGGATGTGCTGACCTGAGCCGGGGGAGGGGTGTCGCTGTAGCTGGGCAGAATTTTGAGGGTGATGCTTCCGTTACAGTCTCTCAGAATGTGCTGCAAGGCCGTGGGATCTTTACCCACTTCTCGACCGTTCACCTCTCGGATGACATCACCGGCGTGTAGCATCCCCTGCCTGTCAATCATGCTGCCGTGCAAAACGCGTGCAATGACAAGGTCGTTCTCCTCCACTCTGAACGTTACACCCTAAAATAAAACAGCAAAGTTAAGCTCTTGGTAAAAGCACGTGTCACCACAGTAAAAGTGATTTATGTAGCACATCACCTGCCGAAGATCTAAGACAAACGGATTGTTTCTCTCCAGACAATGCAATAGATTTGGATGTAAAAAGTAAGCGATAAAATCCAATGCGCTGTAGTCTTTTTGTACTCTGTATGTCTTTATAGATTTGATAGTCTGAGCTGTTGGTTTTCTAAACAAGCCAAGTTCAAGTTCAATGCATTAGTAGGGCGCTTTTCACAGTTTGAACGGTCTCAAAGCGCATAGCCAAAGCCAAAGAAAAAGTAAAAAGACAAGGCTTATCTGTGGCCACAAGCAAAAAGCGGCAGTATCAGTAGAATGAAAAAAGCATGTTGTTATTCAGTTATGCATGTAAAGAGAAAGAAAACAAATTGTAACAATTTGAAACAAAATACAATTAAAAAAAAAAAACACTTTGTTTTTATTCATCTGATTGTTGCTTACACATTGGAGCGCATTTAAATCACATATATATGCTGATATAATTTTAAGTTACCGGTATATATCATGATATTGATACAAATAGGAACCAAACAGAACGTTGAACGGCACTGACACATACTGTAAACATCTGTCGGACTTGCTGAACACAAAAGTGAGAAGATCAGTCACTCACCAGCGGCTCGCCGGCCTTCTTCTGGATGCTGATCATGCGGACGGTGTCAGCTGGCAGGAGGGATGAGCTGGCCAGGCTCCAGGAATTCATGCTGCTGGGACAAGCTGTGTAGGACTTGCAGGCCACGTTGTCGTGAGCTTCCAGCAATGACTGCAAATAAATGTACAACACAAATTGGTGTGTGTGTATATATATATATATATATACACATATACATACATACATACAGTCACTTTCTAAACAGTCTTTCCTAGCCTCAGTTACTGAATAAAACACACGCACACGCACACAAACCTGGTACCTGGAAGTGTGGGTTCCTCAAGATCCTGCAAAGTTCCTCTGCACTTTCATCATGACCACTCCGATTATTCATGTCAGAAAGGATCTCGCTCACAAGCTCCAGGTTATTACTCTGCACCGCCTCCAGTTTCCTGTCCTCCAGTCCCGAATCAGCCTGAGACAAATTGGGCGTGATCAACACTGGTTCAAGTTTCTTGCCAAGTAACAGATCACTGGAATAAATTGAGATTTGCTCATAGCTAATCTGACAATTAGACAAACAGTTTAATAATAATAATAATAATTTAATGCCCGAAAGTTATTTTTATTTTAATTGCAAGTTAATTTTACATACAAACCATTTTTAAAAGTTTGTATTAATATCTCGCTGTACTATTAAATAAACAAAAAACTTATCAGCAGTCACATTCAAATTGAAAAAAAAAACATAGCGTTAGCTCCTAATCGCACAAAGCAACGCTCAACATAGAATGTCTCGGTTTCGGAACAATTTCACACATCTATATTAAGAAGAGACCTGCTTCGCTGCATGACCTTTGACACTGACAGCTCAACAGAACACATCGAATGCTGCTTTCCCTGCCACAAATCCCACAAATTATGAACTTTGATTCCCATTTCATTAGGCATTTATCCAAAGAAACTTATGCTGAAACTACGAGTTGTCCAGGGAATCACACCAACAAATGTAGGGGTTGCTAATTAAAGCTATTAGGACCGGCTTGTACCTTAGCGAGGACGCGAACAGAAGTGCTCTCCATAATGCCCGACAGAAAGGTCTGGTGGACGTCTGTGGAATCCAACACCTGATGCATGGCTGAGAAAAACACCAAACATAATTAGGGACATTAGGATTTAAAATCTTGTAAAACAGCTCTATGTAAGGATAGAAATCATTTTGTCACCAACAAAATATGATAGTAAATACTTTCTTCCACAAAAAGTTTCACATTTTGAAATGGTTCTTAGATCGCTTCATTGTTCTCCCAAATGGGAGAATTTCAATAAGACTGATCAATTCAACTCATTGAGTTTTTGTGACAATAATTATATTTCTCACCTTAAAACTCAATTTCAGAGTAGTTCACAAAAGTCCTGCTCACTATCTTTTCATTTGGCACTGACTGGCATGTGTAAACCTGCAAAATAAATCTATATTTTCAAACTGTACAAAAAAGTACTATGTTTGCAGCGTCAGCTACACAAGATATTTTGTTTGTGTTCTTTATTCATAACCACACACTTATGGAATTATTACAGGTCCTGGTGTATTGCGATTAACTGTAGATTAAACTAAAAACAGTGAACAGGCCGTTTAGAATGGGAAAGTGAGGACAATGATAAGACTTATATCTTTTGCAGGGTCGACATACCTTTGCATAAACAACATATTGTGCGTAAATATTTTTTGACTTGAAACATTCAGTAAAGAGTTAACCTCAGCTCTGAATTCAAGCACAGAGACGTGAAGGATAGTATGCATGTATGTCGCAAAAACATGGTTGGATAAGATGTAATGTAGGTAGATTAAAAAGAAACCATAAAAAACAACAGAGCTTCCAGACAACTCAAGAAACCATGTGAGAATGAGGAGCTTATACATCACAAGTGTCATTAATCTACTACTACTACTTCTCTTTCGGCTTTTCCCTTATCAGGGGTCGC
>SOMO01004704.1:0-11102 GCA_028128575.1 Paedocypris carbunculus
CTCTGGCCGTCACGGGCTTGGGGGACTCACTGGGGTCCGACTCCCTGCGCTGCTGCTGCGGCTGAGTCGAGCGGTAGAACAAGCCCGTCTGAGGGTCCAGAGTGTCGCACTCCAGCTCCGCCTCCTCCAGCAGCAGCTGCTCTTTCGCCTGCGACGCGACAACGTCCGTCTGCGCACAGTAACGCAAATCAAGTCAATATTACATTTTAATTCATTTTTTTTCAAATTAACAGTACTTTTTCGGGGCCTGATCTGAAGTCTAGTCTGATAGTTTGGTACCTTGACTCACAGATTTTCAAGATACAAATCATCAATCGGACGATTTTTTGCAGAGAACACATAAGTGACATCACAGCTCCCCCTAGTGTTCACCCTTTCAGCACACAGGAATTAAATGCCGAGATTATTGCACTTGCATTTTTTAGCTTTGTGCTTCGTGTTTTTTCTCAAAAAGCTAAAGACATGCAACATTTTTGAGACATGAGTAAAAGATGTGTGTTAGCGTCTGCATGACATTAAAGCAGGAGGCGGAGCTGAAATTATAAAGACCGCACAGCACCTGCAGAATGAAGAACTGTCGTTTTAAAAAAAATCTTTGGTAATGTATCTACTAATTCTTCCAAATGAACACAATGCTCATTGTTTAAATGTTTAAAGAATCGTCCTATGAGACGTGTTCTGTTGAGAGACTCATGGCAATGGGTGCAGGGTCGTAACCTTTTCATCGTCTTCCTCAAATTCAAATGAACTAGACAAAATCTTCCACACTATTAACTTGATGAAGTTTGTCATTTTCTTCGACAGGAGAAACATCAAAATGTGACAATAACTTATTTTAATTCTTTCTGGTGTTCTTTGGTCATGGAATTTTGGTTCAAACAAGTGACTATCAATAATAAGTAATTACACATGTTCTAATTCGTTAGGATTTGGCCCCAATAAAGCTGTTATTTACGATAGTCATTTTCTTATTAACCTACATGAAACAAAAAGATGGTGCGGAATTTTAAGCTTGGAACTGATAAAATTGAATTGCTGTCATTTTAAAGTTTACTTCATGGGAAGATGGAAAACATGAAAACCAGATAAAATCAAGTCACATATATTGTCACACCTGCACAGTTGCTATAGAGTTGATGATGTTCCATTACAATTGTGTCTGTAATATCTTAAGCTGATGCTACTTGTGTGAGAAAAGAGTTTGTTATAATAGCGTGTTTCGGCTCTGACCTGTGGCGGAACAGCTCCGGTGGGCGGAGCAGCAGCGATGGGCGGAGCTGCTGGAGGACCAGTCTGGACGGGAACACTGGGTCCAGTAGCTTCACCAGCAGCTTTACTGGTTTTACCTACAACACAGGATCCTTGTGAGGCAAACACAGAGCACGTGTGTGTGTGTGTGTGTNGCGGAACAGCTCCGGTGGGCGGAGCAGCAGCGATGGGCGGAGCTGCAGGAGGACCAGTCTGGACGGGAACACTGGGTCCAGTAGCTTCACCAGCAGCTTTACTGGTTTTACCTACAACACAGGATCCTTGTGAGGCAAACACAGAGCACGTGTGTGTGTGTGTGTGTGTGTGTGTTACCAGGGGTCGTAGAATCAGAGGGGGCGTCTGGCTCGCTGGAGCTGTGACTTGAAGGCTCTGGTGAGGGTCTCCTCTCTGGGACCACCGGAATCGGCACTGCCATCTGACTCAGGTCGATGGTGTGCTGTCGAGGTTTAGCTTCAGATTTCTCTTTCGCTGAAACACACACACACACACACGTCATGCACGCGTACGGCAAGAAAGAAGGGGTAAAAGGTCAAAGACCAACCACTGGTCTGCTGCAGCTCCAGCAGGGCCTTGATAGTGGATGTGGCGGANTCTCCTCTCTGGGACCACCGGAATCGGCACTGCCATCTGACTCAGGTCGATGGTGTGCTGTCGAGGTTTAGCTTCAGATTTCTCTTTCGCTGAAACACACACACACACACACGTCATGCACGCGTACGGCAAGAAAGAAGGGGTAAAAGGTCAAAGACCAACCACTGGTCTGCTGCAGCTCCAGCAGGGCCTTGATAGTGGATGTGGCGGACTGAGNCACACACACACACACGTCATGCACGCGTACGGCAAGAAAGAAGGGGTAAAAGGTCAAAGACCAACCACTGGTCTGCTGCAGCTCCAGCAGGGCCTTGATAGTGGATGTGGCGGACTGAGACTCGGCCTTCACGTCCTGGTAAATGAAAGAGGGACTGGCTTCCACAGACACCTCCTGCTCGCTCCAGTCCTGCCCTCTGGTGGTGATGAGGTGCACCACAGGCTGTGGGTCTGAGGGAGAGACGGTATCAAATGGAGCAATTGAAATCTAAATGACGATACATTTTTTGGAATCAGATTAGTGCCAAAAATATCAAACGTAAATTTCTAATTAACAAACAAAAATGCTTCACTTTTACGTTTGTTTTTTTATTTTTCGCTTGCTATTATGTTTGGTTTTTAATTCTTTTTTGCAATCTTCACCTTTTTGTTTGAAACTTTTTTTTCACTTTGGATTTTTTTTTTTTTTTGTTTGTTTGTGCCGGAGATTCACGTTAGGGCGGCCCTTACTCTGATTGGCTGGTGAGAATGTGACTGAATGGAATAAGGGTAGGAGTTTAGCGAGCGCTTGAACGCATTCATAATCGGAACATCTTCTTCTCCAGAGTATTTATGCGTTTGTAGTGATCCGTTTGTCTGGACCTACACAACACCATCCACTGCACTAGAAAGACACCGACTGCGCTGCACTCACAGAATGCACTCGAAAAAAGCGGGGAAAAAAAGTTTCAAACGAAAACGTGAAGATAAAAAAAGCAAAAAATAAAAAAAAAACAAATAAAATGTGAAGCATTTTTGTTCGTTTCTTCAAAATTTACGTTTGATATTTTAGGCACTAATCTGATTCCATATATTTTTACCACTTTTAAATGTAAAATTAACCTGAACACAATCTGACCTAAAGCGTTTCCTGACTATCCTTTCATCATCACACCTGTTGCCAGTCTCTCTCTGATTGGACATTGTGTACGGCTGCTGCTTTCTGATTGGACACCGTTTTTGTCACTACCTCTCTGATTGGACTCTGCATCCATCAGTTGCTCTGTGTCTGCCAGTCTGTCTCTGATTGAATATTAATTTCACTATTGGCTTTCATGTGTGTGTGCGTGTGTTTGTGTGTGTGTGTTGTTCTGACCGTGTGGGCCGTCGCTGGACAGTGGGCTGCCCTCTGCTCCTGGAGAATCGTCCCTCACCGCTGCCTCCAGGCTGACCGACTCTGTGCTGCGCGTGACCTGCTGCAGCGTCTCACTCACCAGCTGACGGGTCTGCTCGCTCACCAGCGCCGTCTGGAAGGACATGGGCTTGGGTTTGATCAGAACCTGCACAAGAAACCGCTAAACGTTAGATCACTTGTGTGAAGAGCATGTCTTTTACTTCACTAAACGAGTGGAAAAAAAACCCCACTGCAGCGTAATCAACTTTTTGTTTGATTTTTATTTTTCAGAAAATAGTCAAAAATATTGGAACATGAAATAAATTAGTACATGTATAAACTCTTGCTCATTGTATATCTCGTGTATATAAAAAAAAAAAAAAAAAAAAACACACACACACACAGAAAACAAACACTTTTTACACACACACACACACACACACACACAAAACACTTTCCCTAACACACACACATGCAGTCAAACATACACAAAAAAACTCAATACACACTCATAATTTCAAACCTCACTTTATCACTCTACACAG
Source organism: Paedocypris carbunculus (assembly GCA_028128575.1). Lineage (NCBI taxonomy): Eukaryota > Metazoa > Chordata > Actinopteri > Cypriniformes > Paedocypris > Paedocypris carbunculus. Next base: position 3,775 of record SOMO01004704.1, read on the forward strand.
CTACACACTGACCTGTGTCTTGCCCTGCTGGCCGTAGACGATCTTGGTGGGGATGATCTTGGTGGTGGTGGGCTGCGCGCCGGAGCTCAGGCTCTTGGGCTGCGTCACGATCATTTTGGTGATTGGCCGAGATGCAGTAATGATGGCGGGTTTGGCCCCGCCTATCGTCTGCAGACCCTTCTCTCCCTGAAACGCACACCAGAAAGTGTGTTACGTGTTTGATAAGTTGTAAACGAAACAGGAAGTGGATGTTTGTCTTGACGCCTCACCCCTGCGTTCAGCAGCGTGGTCACCACGTTCTTCCCGGGCAGCCCCTGAATGGTGGTTCCCTTGCCCGTGGTCTTCTGGACCACGATGACGTTGGGTTTGGAGGTCATGGGAATGGTGGTGATCTTGGTGGTGGTTCCTGCAGACACATCTTAGTAAGACTCGCATCTCAGTGACGCTAAACGCCAGTGCACGGCCTCCACCCACCGGACATCATGCTGGTGGTGATGATTTTGCCCCCCAACGTGGCTAAAGACTTGGGCACGACGGTGATGATGCTGCCGCTGGTGGTTTTGACGTAGGTGGCACCAGCGGGCGCAGTGGCCACACGGGCAGCGACGGCGGGATTGACCGAGGGCCGAGTGTACGTGGCCGGAGAACCTGCAACACGAGAGCGTGAGAGTCTGCGCAGACGCCTGCTTGGGCGCAGAGACGGGCACCTGTGGCGGCCGACACCAGTTTGGTGGTCATGATGGTGCCGTTGCTGCTGACCACCATGATGGGGGCGGAGCTGCTGCTGGGAAGGGCGGCGCTGGAGGGTTTGGGGAGGATCTTGCTGGGCTGCATCTGCTGCGTGATGATCTTCACACCTAAAATCACATCACACACACATTTATGCCTAATCTGCTGACACACACACACACACACCAGCCCTGATCGGTAGAATGAATGTGAAGATCTTGACAAGATGTTACATAATGAAACAGTGATCATAAATAATCACTGCACCACAAAACACAACACAAACACACATACACACCTAAACACACACAGATCCATTTAAACACATGCACAAACACACACAAGACAAACATTGGCACAAGCACGTGCACACAAGTGGAAAAAAAATATTTCAAGTGACACATTTAGGCAAAAATACAAACATTAAAATAAAAATGCTAATAAACAAAATATGTGCAAAAAGAAACAAAAACATAGACAAAGAAAAATTACACACACTAAGACAAAATACACACAAACATTCTGTATAGAACAAATAAAGAAGAACTTTTAACAAAAAAAATATGTAAAATTTAAACACAAACACACTGACATTTATAAATAAACTTTTGCTGATTCAACACATGAACAACTACACACGCAGACACAATCACATTGTAACAAAAACAGACACACTTACATGCACACAGACACAGATAAATAACACTCATATGTTTATAAAAACAAACACACACACAAACACTGGCGTACACAGACATTACAAGCAAACAGGCTTAAACACTCCTCACCTGACTCCTGCTTGATCTGAATGGTGGGCTTGACCGTGGAGGGCGTGGCTGAGAGTGGAGACCCCTGCACGGCTTTAGGAGACACGGCCTGAGTCACGGTCTGCTGCTTGGGCATCTGCAGGATCTGAGCGGGAGAGCCCACCAGAGCCTTGGGGGAGGGCAGGCGACTGGACGCCACCTTGACCGCCGCCCCTGGGCCGCCCTGAGCGATGGTGGACATCACCACAGAAGGGGTGGACGAGACCACCGTGGTCACCGCCACCGGACTGGGACCCGGGCCTGAGCCGGCCGAGATCACCATGGTCTGCTTCTGGTTGGCTGCGGTGAGAGCGGCGCTGGACACCAGCTTGGACACGGCGGCGTAGTTGTGGGACTTGGACAAGATGTTGGGCACGAAGCTGGAGCTGGGCGACGTGGTGACGATGATGACCTGCGGGAGACAGAGACGTGTCATACAGTCTGGGGACACTTCTACACACGGGTCTAGCAATGTTCTTCTTACACTTCTGCTTGTTTGCGTTTAGTACCGTTTGACTTTTAAAGCCTTTAGCCATTTGAACCGTTTATAGCTTTTGACAATTTTATAATTTGCTTATTTTTAACATTTAGCCAATTTTACTATTTTAAGCATTTAGCCATGTGTGCCTTATATGTGGAAAAAGATAAGAAAATAGATGTTTAATATATTTACTAATATACGTATATTATTAATAGACTGTGAGTCTTATGCTGTAGTCTGGAAAATACGGTAATTGTCTTTAGGAATGTAACATTTTTAGTTTATTAAAAACATTTTAGTTATTTTATGTTTAACATTTTAGTCCTTATCAAGTTTGCCAAGAAATTATCGTTCTTTGCAGATTTTTTTCAGATCAGTTGATTCTGCGTTGACACGGACCTTCTGAGTGGTGGTGTTGGTGGTCTGCGTGGAGGGCTTGGTGAAGGTGATCTTCACCGGAGACATGTGTGGCGGGAGGGAGTTGGCGATGCTCTGCATCAGGTTGCTCATCTTGGGGCTTCCGCTGACTGGAACGGTGATGGTCTTGGAGATGGGTGTGATGACCTTGGGCACCTCCTTCAGGAGCACGGGAGACGAGCTGGAGGAGTTGGTTCTCCGTCTCTTGCGGGGTTTCTCGTCCTCGTCGGAGCAGCTCACACCTGAGAAGAGAGAAAGGAGGAGTGAAGAAGGTATGATGGACGGAGGACTGACTGACGTACTCTTCACGTAGACCGTGCTCCCACTGGGCAGGACCACCACGTTGGAGGCGGGGCTGGCGGGTCGGGGGGATTTGACGGCGGCAGTGGTGGTGCTGCTGGGGGCCGAGGCGCTGGGTGGAGTAGAGGTGGTGCTGGTGTACGAGTAACAGACCACCACTGCAACACACAACACAGCGAGTTAAACCCACAACCCTGGTGTAGCGAGCATGATGCCGCACCTTCTTTGTTGGCGGTGTCGGCGGGCAGCAGCAGCGTGGCGTTGTGGTGGGCCGAGGCGTTGGCAGCTGCGTTGGCCGTGACGGTGAAGGCCGTCTGAGGAACCAGTCTGGGCATGAGAGGAACCAGCCGCCGGCCCTCGATGGACCACTCAGAGGAGCTGTTCGGCCCCGACATGCTGAAGGTCAGAAGGACTTTTAACAGCACGGCCAGATTCAGACTTTCACGCGCAGAAGATTTATAATATAGTCACAAACACATGATCAGGACGCCAACTCACTGGTACGCGATGGTGCTCAAGCGCTCGTCATTCACGGCTCGCCGGACCTCGGCTCGATGGCGCTCTGTGGAGATGCTGAGAGACCAGAACGAGCGGATCAGACAGAGAGGGGTCACGCGAGGTCAGAGGTCATACCTCAGTGCCCGGCTCAGCTCGCCCAGCAGGTCCTTCTTGTCTTTGGTCAGGTCTCCCTGAGCACGCAGAGCGCTGATGACGCCGGCGTACGCCTCCAGCTCTGCACATCAGTCACATGATGCTTACACACACACACACACACACACTCACGTGAGAATCAGTGGAGAGTCTCACCCAGTTTGCGCAGGATCCGTTTGCACTCGTCTCGGCTGAGGTCGAGCAGCGTGGGCCACACCACCGGCATGATGCTGCCCCCCAGCGGCTTCTCCTGCTGAATCATCAACTGCACACACACACACACACACACACACACACACACAATTCACAACGTGTAGATAAATCCCAATACAGAACAATCTGGAAGTCTTATTCTATATTGGTACTTATCTGTACGTATGGTTTCAGATTCAGGACTTGACTTTGTGTGTGAAAATGTGCATGTGAAGGTTTTTAGAGCATCTAAGTATTTTGAGTGGATGACTGTTTTCAAGTCAGGTCAAAGCGTTTTATTGTCATGTGAGCAGGTTGTTCTGCACAATGATATTCTTACGTTGCCGTACATACATTGAGTGACAGTGGCTAAGAACGAAAATAAAAACAACAAGCATATACATGTGATAAAAAAATAAATTAAGTACTGTACAGTGCAAAAAACAGAATATGTGGTTATGTACAGTGAATTGTGCAAAAGGTGCATTGACAATTTTGTTGTGTCTTGGGTGTACGTGAGTTCTTTTTTTTTTTACTTTGTGCTTAGAAATCAGATCAAGCTTAATATGAAATGACTTTCAGAATGATCGTGAGTGATCACTGATTTCAATTCATTGATTTGATAAAGACAATCATTTTTTCATCATTGAAAACAGTAAATTCTCACTCACCTCCAGCGGACCAGACCAGGAAACGAAAAATTAACGTTGTCCTAAGAGCGAGCGAGCTTCAGGAGATTCTGAGAAAACCACAGACACACACGGACTGTTTGTTTTGGTCTGAAATCGAAAAAGCACTAATAACGTCTGTAACAATATCGCAATTAATGTCACAATAACGTCTGACCTAATGTGAACGAATCTGAGTCAAATGTCGGGTAAACACATCCAGATTCGCGCGACTCCATCCTTATTTTCAGTGATGTCTGTGGGCAATTAGCTTTAGCCGTTAGCTAGATCTCACGGGATTCAGCGCGGCTAAATCGCTTGCAACAAGGAGAACGTGTAGCAAACCACAACTTGGGAACTGGACGATCAAACAGATGTCGTTTCCAAAATCAGCGAAGGAAACATAATCTACACCCACCTTCAGTTCTGCACAGTCCTTCAGATCCGCCATGTTTCATCGACGCCAAAACACTGCTGCCCGCGGGAAATCCTCCCTGACGTCATCGTATGAAATAAAAGAACTGACATGATTTCACGAGTGGCAACGGCCCAGAACAGTGACATATGCAGATAGTTTCGCGAAAACGACACGAATCTGAATTTTCCGTCTTCCGTAGCAGACGTGCCCGGGTGTTCTTTTGTGAGTTTGTGCTCGCGCCGATCAGGCACCGCCGCGGACAGCAAAAACAAGACGCGCGCGCCACTGTTGACATTCTTTTGTGCGCTGCAGAGATGCGCGCTCGCGACCGTTCCGTGCACGCGCACGCCGAGAAAGCGTCAATAACGGCTTCAAGTTCGTGGATTGAATCCCGTCATTTATTGATTTGTTTGTGAATGGATGGTCAATTCCAATGGATGACGCACAGCTTTATGTGGCAGGACGGAAACGACAAAGCTCGCCAAACCAGTTTCATCCTCATGGAGCAAATCGCATAAAATACAAAATAATTGAAATCATACGAACATGATTCACTCAAGTGCAAATTATTCACACAGAACCGTTTCAGCACAAATGTACAGCACAGACACCGACCACAATTATCCCTCACTTTTCGCTTTCCCTCCCTCTTGTTTTGCTCTCCCTCCATCCTTTCATTGTCTCTTCCTCCTGATTCATCTCTCTTTATCTTGTTTCCTTCCTCCTCTCTTCGTCACGGTTTTATATTTCCATCCTTATCATTTTTTACTCCCTCACTTTCCCTCGAACTTTTTCCTCCATCTCTCTCTTTACATTTCCGTTCCTTTCTCAACCTCTCTCTTTATCCCTTTTCTATTTTTCTCTCCTCTTTTCTCTTGATCTTCGTCACTTTCCCTCCATCATCCCTCCCCTCACTCTCATTATCCCTGCCTCCCTCTTTTTCTCTCCTTCCCTCTCTCCTCAATTAACCCCCCCCCCACGTACCAAAACATTCTTTCACCAGAAACACGCATCACGTATGATGAGCAGTGGAGAATCTGGAGGTGAGGATCAGCTCACATCACATCACACTGTCAGCGGAGAGAGGGATGAACTTCTGTGCCTGACCCGCTCCGATCTCGGCCACGTACAGATGCCCGTTGCTCAAGTCCAGGTCCAGCAGGTGCGGCCGCACGTCCTGCGGCAGGTGGATGACGCCGGTCACCTGACACTGCCCGATGATGCCCACGGGCGGCGCCTCCAGAAGGGCGATCTGGTCACTGTTCAGCTGCGTCACGGCCAGAAACTTCTGATCTGGAGTCAGTCTGCAAACAGAGTGAAATCACACGAGTCAGCACACTAGCGCCACCTAGGGGATGTGATGCCAAACAACTGCAATCGTGATGCTAAAACAGATAGCTATAATTTTGCTGTAATTATAGCTATACAGAATATAAGTCTCCTTCCATCTTTTATTTTTCTTATTAAGTTCATTCATTCATCATGCATTCCACTATCAGTCAGTTTCCTTTTCATTTATTCACTCTGTGCCTTCATTCAACCTTACATCCATTCACTATCTGTACCCCATCTGTCTTTCTTTCCCTCCCTCATATTTCTTTCTCATCCATCCATTCATTCTATCTCTCTCTTGACTTCTCTCTCTCAGCGTATACCTGACAGAATATGGCGCGTCTTCTTTGAAGCAGCTTCCCCACGATCCCAGCCAATCACCTGTCACTGAGTTAAACACCTGAATTCGTTTGTTTCCTCTGTCTGCGACCCACACCTGCGCACACACACACACACACACACACACACACACACACACACACAGTGAGCGCTGCAGTGTCGAGCAGGGTAAGTGCAGTGATGTCACAGTGACACTGACTCTCTGGAAGTTGTCGACTGTCACACTGTGTGGGATGTAAAACTGAGCGAGACCTTGACCTTCTTCGCCGTGCATCCACAGAACCTGCAGATCTGAAGCACCACACCGTCAGATGGCGACCACNACACACACACACACAGTGAGCGCTGCAGTGTCGAGCAGGGTAAGTGCAGTGATGTCACAGTGACACTGACTCTCTGGAAGTTGTCGACTGTCACACTGTGTGGGATGTAAAACTGAGCGAGACCTTGACCTTCTTCGCCGTGCATCCACAGAACCTGCAGATCTGAAGCACCACACCGTCAGATGGCGACCACGCACACACATCACACACACACCTCTGGACAGCTTGATCAGCCGGTTGTTCATGCCACCGTCTCCGTCCACAATGTAGATTTCTCCGGAGCTGTGGATGAAGATCTCGGCAGGCTGGTCGAACTGCAACGGACTGAGAGAAGATCCAGCGTTTCCCGGGGAGCCAAGAACCTGCAGCAGCTTTCCAGAAGGAGAGTACTGCTTGACCGTNCACCGTCAGATGGCGACCACACACACACATCACACACACACACACACCTCTGGACAGCTTGATCAGCCGGTTGTTCATGCCACCGTCTCCGTCCACGATGTAGATTTCTCCGGAGCTGTGGATGAAGATCTCGGCAGGCTGGTCGAACTGCAACGGACTGAGAGAAGATCCAGCGTTTCCCGGGGAGCCAAGAACCTGCAGCAGCTTTCCAGAAGGAGAGTACTGCTTGACCGTGTGTCCGTATGGACCTGAACACACACACACACACAC
>SOMO01004837.1:0-11687 GCA_028128575.1 Paedocypris carbunculus
TGATTGTCACTTAAGAAGATGCAAGATGTAAGAAGATGGACTTCTTACATCTTGTCAGTAGTACATGTTTCAATATGTTCTAAATAGTGCTGGAGAGGGCGTTCGGCCTGTAGTTCCACATTATATGAAGTTCAACAGAATTGCAGGCTAAAATCTAAAGCAGAATTTCTACGAAGACCTGACAAGATCCTGTTTCACAGATCATAATTATTAAACTAAAAGGCCGTCCTCAGGTCAACTGTTGTCAAACGTTTTACAGCAAGTAACGGTCAGTATCTTAACATATTGTAAAGGATAGAAACATTAAATCGGTCGTTTTTCTACCTGCAGCGGTTCCAAACCTGTTTTCGTTACGTTGAAAACAAAGGGAGATATTTTAAAGGAATGTGTGTAACCAAACAATCTTAAGGCAGCATTGACTACTTTTTACATTACTTTCTTAGTATGTACATGTGGGTTGTGCCACAAAACCGATTGGGTTGGAACAAATTCAGGGTGAGTGACTGATGGCAGAATTTGAGAAAACTATAACTTTAGAGTAATTTAATTTTGTTAAGGTGATCTATGACGATCTGTCATTTTTCCTGTATCACAATGCTTAAAATAGACTAGGGAGTTTTTGTCATCCCGGTTCTGCGAGAATTGCCTGAGAACATTCTTGTGTTGATGATGACGACTCTTTCTTCAAGCAGAAAAAAAGTTTAGCGGGTAGATCATTCACCCAAAAATGGATCACCGCATGGTTTTCAAACTTTCACGCCATAATTACAATAAATTGTATCCTGGTTTTACCTGGGGGCTGTTGCACAAAAGTAGAATAAAGAAAGCCAGGATTTCAGAAGAAGCCTGGTTTAACATAACTTGGTCAGCTCATCCTGGGTTAGTCGGTTGCACAAACGCTAAGCTTGGATAAAAACTTTCCGCTATGGCAAGCCAGGTGTAGATAGTTGGGATCAGTGCTCGTTCACGGCAGACTGAAACAGACCATGGAATCGCTCACAGAATCACAGAGTGGACAATGGATCAGACGCGTGCAGCACTTCTCACCAGCAGAACAGCGCCTCCTCATGGCCAATTAGATGCGCAAGTAGTTCAAATAACCAGTTAATTAATTATAGGTAGTTCAACATGAATTAATAATAGTTATTTAATAATTAATGCAATTATTTGGTGTCGTGCATTATTTGGTAATTTATTTCATTCCTCCCCTCCTTATCAAAGAACAAGCTTGTCTGGCCCAAAAAGGACATGAATTATTCGGGTATTCGGGTAACTCTGGGTCACTTTCAGCTGGTTTTTGGACACTTTAAACATCTTTACTTTACATGGATCACTTAAGTCTCTTTTTTGTATTTTGCTCATTTTATTATATTTTTATCGGGTCTTTTTCATCTTCATTTGTTTGTTTTAATTTAGAATTTATTTTTATCTATTTATTTATTTGGTATTTATTTGTATTTATATCTCTATCTTTTTATTGCATTTCTTTCTCGTATGCACCTCCCACCCTCCATGTTTAAATGCTGGACGATTGTAAAAATACTTTTCATTGCATGCTGTACAAGACGATTAAAATTTTAATTTGCTTGTCTGAGTATTAATACTTCTTCGTCCATAACTTCATCTAACAAAGAGCATGCCACATGATTAGGAAATCAAATCACGTAGCCAATTCTACATATTGACCTCCTTATGCACTGTAAAAAATCCAACTCGCGTTTCATTCAAGTTCATCTAACTATTTCCACAAGTGAAATTTAAAACAACTTGAAAATTTCAATTTAACCCATCTGGTGGTAATCAGAAATCTCTACATATAAATAACAGAGATCCGGATCAACCCATCTGGTGATAATTTTCATAAATTTTCAGATTTCAATTTATAACTCAAAATTCCAAAAGTTGACTCAACTAAAAAAAATAGAAGGAATCAGTTACTAGGACTTTTTGTGGTGACAATTTTTTTTTACAGTGTGGACTATTAAATCACCTTTGTAACTTCACCAGCCATTTCCTAAAATCTCAAGACGTGCAATGTTATGTATTTATCAAACATCTGAAATAACATTTTATTAACTTTATAATAAGGGACCGCCGATGCTTCGAGGAGGCGTGCCGGGACCGCCGGTGCTCTGGAGACGAGGATGAGGTGGGCTGGGACCACCGATGCTTGGATGAGGATGAGGCGTGTCAGGATCAGCAGAGGAAGAGCGGGGAAGAGGGAGAGGAGCGGAGAAAGAGAGAGGATGAGGAAGAGGAGCGGAGGAAGAGCGGGGAAGAGGGAGAGGAGCGGAGAAAGAGCGGGGAAGAGGAAGAGGAGCGGAGGAAGAGCGGGGAGGAGGAGGAGAGACAGAGCGGGGAGGAGGAGGAGAGAGAGCGGGGAGGAGGAGGAGAGACAGAGCGAGGAGGAGGAGGAGAGACAGAGCGAGGAGGAGGAGGAGAGACAGAGCGAGGAGGAGGAGGAGAGACAGAGCGAGGAGGAGGAGGAGAGACAGAGCGAGGAGGAGGAGGAGAGACAGAGCGAGGAGGAGGAGGAGAGACAGAGCGAGGAGGAGGAGGAGAGACAGAGCGAGGAGGAGGAGGAGAGACAGAGCGAGGAGGAGGAGGAGAGACAGAGCGAGGAGGAGGAGGAGAGACAGAGCGAGGAGGAGGAGGAGAGACAGAGCGAGGAGGAGGAGGAGAGACAGAGCGAGGAGGAGGAGGAGAGACAGAGCGAGGAGGAGGAGGAGAGACAGAGCGAGGAGGAGGAGGAGAGACAGAGCGAGGAGGAGGAGGAGAGACAGAGCGAGGAGGAGGAGGAGAGACAGAGCGAGGAGGAGGAGGAGAGACAGAGCGAGGAGGAGGAGGAGAGACAGAGCGAGGAGGAGGAGGAGAGACAGAGCGAGGAGGAGGAGGAGAGACAGAGCGAGGAGGAGGAGGAGAGACAGAGCGAGGAGGAGGAGGAGAGACAGAGCGAGGAGGAGGAGGAGAGACAGAGCGAGGAGGAGGAGGAGAGACAGAGCGAGGAGGAGGAGGAGAGACAGAGCGAGGAGGAGGAGGAGAGACAGAGCGAGGAGGAGGAGGAGAGACAGAGCGAGGAGGAGGAGGAGAGACAGAGCGAGGAGGAGGAGGAGAGACAGAGCGAGGAGGAGGAGGAGAGACAGAGCGAGGAGGAGGAGGAGAGACAGAGCGAGGAGGAGGAGGAGAGACAGAGCGAGGAGGAGGAGGAGAGACAGAGCGAGGAGGAGGAGGAGAGACAGAGCGAGGAGGAGGAGGAGAGACAGAGCGAGGAGGAGGAGGAGAGACAGAGCGAGGAGGAGGAGGAGAGACAGAGCGAGGAGGAGGAGGAGAGACAGAGCGAGGAGGAGGAGGAGAGACAGAGCGAGGAGGAGGAGGAGAGACAGAGCGAGGAGGAGGAGGAGAGACAGAGCGAGGAGGAGGAGGAGAGACAGAGCGAGGAGGAGGAGGAGAGACAGAGCGAGGAGGAGGAGGAGAGACAGAGCGAGGAGGAGGAGGAGAGACAGAGCGAGGAGGAGGAGGAGAGACAGAGCGAGGAGGAGGAGGAGAGACAGAGCGAGGAGGAGGAGGAGAGACAGAGCGAGGAGGAGGAGGAGAGACAGAGCGAGGAGGAGGAGGAGAGACAGAGCGAGGAGGAGGAGGAGAGACAGAGCGAGGAGGAGGAGGAGAGACAGAGCGAGGAGGAGGAGGAGAGACAGAGCGAGGAGGAGGAGGAGAGACAGAGCGAGGAGGAGGAGGAGAGACAGAGCGAGGAGGAGGAGGAGAGACAGAGCGAGGAGGAGGAGGAGAGACAGAGCGAGGAGGAGGAGGAGAGACAGAGCGAGGAGGAGGAGGAGAGACAGAGCGAGGAGGAGGAGGAGAGACAGAGCGAGGAGGAGGAGGAGAGACAGAGCGAGGAGGAGGAGGAGAGACAGAGCGAGGAGGAGGAGGAGAGACAGAGCGAGGAGGAGGAGGAGAGACAGAGCGAGGAGGAGGAGGAGAGACAGAGCGAGGAGGAGGAGGAGAGACAGAGCGAGGAGGAGGAGGAGAGACAGAGCGAGGAGGAGGAGGAGAGACAGAGCGAGGAGGAGGAGGAGAGACAGAGCGAGGAGGAGGAGGAGAGACAGAGCGAGGAGGAGGAGGAGAGACAGAGCGAGGAGGAGGAGGAGAGACAGAGCGAGGAGGAGGAGGAGAGACAGAGCGAGGAGGAGGAGGAGAGACAGAGCGAGGAGGAGGAGGAGAGACAGAGCGAGGAGGAGGAGGAGAGACAGAGCGAGGAGGAGGAGGAGAGACAGAGCGAGGAGGAGGAGGAGGAGAGAGAGCGGGGAGGAGGAGGAGAGACAGAGCGAGGAGGAGGAGGAGAGACAGAACGAGGAGGAGGAGGAGAGACAGAGCGAGGAGGAGGAGGAGAGACAGAGCGAGGAGGAGGAGGAGAGACAGAGCGAGGAGGAGGAGGAGAGACAGAGCGAGGAGGAGGAGGAGGAGAGAGAGCGGGGAGGAGGAGGAGAGACAGAGCGAGGAGGAGGAGGAGAGACAGAACGAAGAGGAGGAGGAGAGACAGAGCAAAGAGGAGGAGCGAAAGGGAGAGAAGAATAAAGAGAAGAGCCAACGCGTGAAGTAAAGCGTGGACGGCAGTAGATTGAGCGAGAGGATTGAGAGCAGAAGACAGAAGACCAGAGGGAGAGGGAACGAAAGGAAAGAGAATGAAACGAAAGGGAACGAACACGGGAACGAAGAGAGCGACCAAGAGGAGAAGAAGAAGTCTGAGGAAGAAGGGGAGGCAATGGCTCCGGAGCAGATGAAGAAAGGAGAGAGAGTGAGAGAGAAGGGAGAAGAAGAGGCTGATCTGACCGTGTAGTAGACTGCAGAATAAACTCTTCCCTCTTTAGCGGGTTGTTCAAACCCAGCTCACATTCTCCACAGGTGCAGGGGTGTTCTGGGATCGGCAGCCCAGTCCAGCACCTTCTCTGGAGCAGTGGTGAGGGCAAAAAACATCCTGTCAGCTTCCATTGTTTTTGGTCGGTCAATCTGTTACGACTTGGAAGGACATGAAGGCAGCTGTAGAAACAGAGGTTTTAATGTCCAAACTGAAGAAGAAATCATACGGAGAGTGGAAACTCCAACACAAATGCTGACCCGTGCAGCCTGGTAACGAGTTTGACCGACAGCTCGTCAGCCTCAGCGATCTCCTTTTAACCATAACGGTAATTGGTTACAGGTGTCGCTGATGCTAACGAGCCGTCGGTCGTGAACAGTCCTCAAACGGTCCCCGTAACAATGGACCGTAACAACAACATTAACAACATGGTCAGAATTCAAAACAATTAAAACAGAACAATGTCCACTACTTCATGAATCAAGTAATATGGCAACATATATAGCAACAGACTTCCAAAACATTATTTCATTAAAAAAGACAGAGAGAGAAGGAAGACAGTGTGAACCAATTTGAACCGACCTAATATGGGCAAATAACTCCACAATCATACCAATTCATTGATATTTATTAAAGAAGCTAATATTTAGTGTGTATATATTAGGATCATTCATTAAACACAAAGTTAGAATATCAATTATTTGTAAATACTTTAGCATGAAATGTGTTTCCATTCCTTCAGAAATTAAACCAAAAATGTGTGGGTTTTTTTCCAAGGCAATTAAAATATGAAAAAAAACATTTGAAAAAAAAAAACCTCGGTTGACTGCTAAGTGCGAAAAAGTGCAAGAACAAACAAAGTAAATCATTTGAGCTGTCAATCCCCTCTAATGTAGAAATCCGGCTCGAAGTTCTGCAAGTCTGGGACTCTCTTTAACTCAATGTCAATTTCAAACACAGTTGTTTGTATGAAGGCAAACATGTTGTGAAGCAGCTTCTCGTTGGTGGAAGGCAGCTGGATCACTCACTGACTCGCACGGTAGAGCTGTTTTGTTGAGGATGATGTCGTATCGATGAATGCAGCTTTTCTTCATCCTGACAGCGAGCAGATACGGCTGGGTGCGCTGGAATCCCCATGTTCATCTACGCTAGTTCCTGCCTATAAATAAAACCAGACAATGCTTAATTAACTTATTTTAAATTTAGTTTGTAAACTCCAAATACTTTTGACCCTGCCCTGTGTGTTTTATAGCTGAAGAAATTTCCCCATTGTGGCACGAATAAAGGAATATCTTATATTATCTTATAAATAATCTTGCAAAGAAAACCCCACCGACACTAATTTACTAACAAAAGAGTATACATTTCAAAACCGCATTTATTTTTACAGATGCTAATAAAAAAATCTGTTAATAGCCTCGTGACATTGCGTCAAGAAAATCCCCAAACTTTCTCTGTCACCATGGTGATTTAATCAGCACAACAAACAAAGTGTCTGTTAAACCCAAAAACATGTTTCGTGTTCACATCTTGCGTCAATATATATATACTTATATATATATATTAACTAATGGTGCGCCTACTTCATCTCAACAGAATGAATATTTAAGGACTTAGGCATCAAGACATGAAGGCGAATCGTTTATTTCCCACGTGTATGGCAAGCGGAATTAACATTATAAACCTCGGCATAGAGACTCGTCATAAAACATTTGTGACTAGTCGTCATTTAATTCATTTGAACACGTGTTTTTTGACTAGTAACGCTTTACTTACCGCCACCTAGCGGCCTGCACAGACTATTGGACACACACTATTACGGATAATACGCAAAAATTTGACGCAACAAAGCTCAATAAAAAGTAAAACCCTTGAAAAAAAGTAGTTTTTTTTAATTATAAATCAAGATAATTCCTATATATCATTACGCAAATAAAAGTAAATAAAAATACGTCTCAAAATAGACATTTTATTTGTTAAATACATGAGAGTTTCTGCACCATTTTAGACGCCCAAATACTTTTCAACGTTCAGTCGTTTAATGTCGAAACCGTACAAACACACACATGAGAAGGGTTTTAAAAGAGCTTTTTTTTTAAATAATAAAATAAAAAGAAATAATAAAATAAAAAATACCTAAACCATGTCAACATCACCTAAAAGGAAGGTTTATTTTTAGGTTTTTATAAACCTTAAAAAAAAAAAATCAATACCGTTTATTTTATGAATACATTTCAAATCGTCGCGCAAGACACACGAAAACGACGTCATACGTTCAACATCGAAACCACGTGGAAATTAAGTCATGTTTCCAAGGCCGACTGAAGATATTTTCAATTGAGTTGGGACTATAGTCAGAAATGTATATATCATTTATGTATATTATTTATATTCAGAAAAGCGCCGCAAAGGAACAAATGTTAATTCCGCTTGCCATACACGTCGCCTTAATATATATATAATAATTTCGTTGTTTCAGTGCTTTCAGTCTTTATAATAATTATAATAATAATAAAAATTCAATAATTTCAGTGCTTTCAGTCTTTATGGTTTATGATCTTTGCTGGTGTAATTTGTTTCCGTTTTTTTTTTTTAAACACTCACATTTGTAACACACACTGCGTATGAGTCTCAACCTGATCTCCATTACACATACACTCCATTACCCAGCTAAGCCTGAGAGTAAGTGAGTGGTTAACCACAGCTTCTGGAAGTTTAATAGGCTGTATAATAATAAACTCTATTTATAGCAATAGTACATAATAGTTCATAATAGTAAATTAAACGTCTTATTAAACTGAGTCTCTAAGCTGAGAAGATAATTTGCGCTCATTTCAACGGTTTCTTGTGAATTTGGTTTCGGTTTCTTGCAATTCTTAATTAATGCTTTATGTTTGATATCATCTCTATTTCCCTATATTGAAATGTATGCAAGACCTTCTGCTTCCAATGAAACGCTTGGCTGAAGAACGTTGGGCAGGCGAATTAAAACAGCGGATGTGAATGACAATGCTGAACTCCTCCCACACTTCCTGGTTCTGCCAATCACAATCGGACCAGCCAATCAGAGTAGGGGCCGCACCCACCACGTGAAACTTGGGCCAGAAGTTCAAAGGAACAAAAAAAACGAAAAGGAAAAATCTGAAGCTAAAAAATCGTTCCGATCGACAGAAACAAAAATATTAAATATTTTTGAAAAATATAAAAAAACAAACTCAATTGCCGGCGAAAACAAAACAAAACAAAAAAACATAAATGTCTCGTTAAAAAGCCGTCTCACTGGCTCAAAGTAAAAACTTTGTGTCAATTTGTTCCCCCTAATCTGTTCTCACACAACGGGACAAACTGATGGCTATTTACATTATTACCTTATTTAAACATCTATTGTCTCCTTTTAGGACAAATCGCTTCAATTGCCCCTCAAAACCAAACAAGCTGATGTAAACGTGTTAATGATTTGTTTTAAAGTGGAAAAGAGTGAAAAAACTACGGCACATGCAAGCTTCTCATTGGCTCAGTGGCCTATTCTTACAATTTGATTATTGTAATTACTATATTATTATTAGTTACTATTATTACAATATTATATTTACTTACTTATTACAATCCAAGAAACGTCTTCTCTTCTCATCACCATCTCCGGCTCCAAAGCACATTTCTACTTTACTTTAAGAAATTAATTTACTTTACACCACAAGACTTACTTTTAATCTGAATCAAAGCGAGTGTTTTACATTACACTTATGACTCGGCAGAAAACGACACGAGTTAGATCAAGTATGAAAACATCTTTACGACAGAAGGTATGCAAGGAATTTAACACACACCATCTTGTCTGAGATACAGAAATATATCAAATAAATGATAAGAAAATAGACACTAGAATGATGTTTGACGTAATCTTTACCACAGGCCTTGTGCATTATTTTGTTTCCGTGCTCTACACACACTCCGGATCCGTTGTAAAAGTTCCTTTCCACACACACACACACACACGGTTACGAATTGTGCCAGTGAATTCGACAAGTCAAGAAAAAGCCGAGTTTGAGTGGTAGAACATACAGACTCGTTTATTTCAGCAGATAAATAGACTCTTTTATGTTTGCTTACTCAACACTGATAGCGCCGTGCCGACCGCTTTACCACACACACACACACACACCATCTGCTGGTGATGCATCAGAACAACACTATATTAATCCCCAAGAAATTAATATCGTTATTTTTTAGTTTCGTTTTTTCTCCAGTGTCCATTAGTGTGAAGCAGCAGTTTGATCGGTGGCTTCCTGAAACCGCAGTGGAATGAGTGTTGGCAGTGGTCCAGCTCCAGGGTCTTGACTCCGCCCACACTGACCACCGCCCGCCCACGACACGCCCGGTTTATACATATCGCCTTTATTTCATTGTTGCGTAATCATGTCATTGGAATATTGGTTCCTGGTCTGCAGGACACTTTTGAGAACCTAAGATAGATTCTCCACACTGCAAAAGGCCTGGCCGAGTCCCATTCGCCTGCTTGTGCTTGGTGAGAGAAAGAGAGAGAGAGAGAGAGAGACAGACAGAGAGAGAGAGAGAGAGAGAGACACACACACACAGGGAAAGAGAGAGTTAATCAGAGAAAAATGGAAAGGGAAAGTGAGAGAGAGAGAGAGAAATAGTGAGTTGATAAGAGAGAGAGAGAGAGAGAGAGAGTGTGAGCCAAGCCATAGGGAGAGAGAGAGAGTGTGTGTGAGCCAAGCGATAGAGATAGAGCCAATTAGAGAAAAAGGAAAAAAGGAAGTGAGAGAGAAAAAAAGGAGTGGATGAAAGAGACAGAGTCTGTCAATTACAGAAAAATGGAATGAGCAAGTGAAAGAGTGAGAGAGAAAAAGAGAGTTGATAACATGAGAGAGAGCGTGAGTGATAGTGTGGGAAAGAAAGCAATATATAAATAGAGAGTCAATTAGAGAAAAATGGAAAGAGAGAGAGAGAGAGAGAGAGAGAGAGAGAGAGAAAGAAAGGGAGAGGATGGATAGAGAGTCAATTAGAGAAAAAATTATAGCAAGGATGAGAGAGAGAGTATTTGAGCGTTAGAGAGTGAGAAAGGATGGATTGAGAGTGTAGAGAGAAAATGAGAAAGGGAGTGGAGAGAAAGAGAGAGAGAGAGAGAGAGAGAGAGAGAGAGGGGGAGAGAGAAAGAAAGGGAGTGGAGAGAGAGAGAGAGAGAGAGATTGAGAGAGAGAGAGAGAGAGAGGGAGATAGAGAGAAGGGAGGATGGCGCTAGACGGAAGCAGACACGTTGATAAGGACACAGGGCGGGGCTTAGATCAGTGTGTCAGCGCCTGGGCTCTGTCTTTACTGCGCTCCTCTTCTCTCCTCTTCATCGCCTGGATCACCGCCAGCTCCTTGGCCTCCTTCTTCTGGTTTCTGGCCTCGAACAGTAACNAGAGAGAGAGAGAGAGAGAGGGAGATAGAGAGAAGGGAGGATGGCGCTAGACGGAAGCAGACACGTTGATAAGGACACAGGGCGGGGCTTAGATCAGTGTGTCAGCGCCTGGGCTCTGTCTTTACTGCGCTCCTCTTCTCTCCTCTTCATCGCCTGGATCACCGCCAGCTCCTTGGCCTCCTTCTTCTGGTTTCTGGCCTCGAACAGTAACCTGAGTAAAATTGCCACCGTTACACTCGTGTTTGAGGAGGCCACAAGTCCTCCAGATGAAAGCGATTGGTTTTTTGTTATCATATTCACGCTCATTTTCTGAACAATGTCGAGAAAATCAGATGATGTGGGTGGAAACCGTCTGATAACCACAATCACAGTAAAGAGAAATACACTCACACACTTTCTCTACTACTACTTCTCTTTCGGCTTTTCCCTTATCAGGGGATCCCTTCCACCTCATTCTATCCTGAGCATCTTCTACTCTGACCCCAGANCGTCACTCCTAAGGAGAACCTCAACATATTCGTCTCTGCTGCCTCCATCTCTGCCTCCTGTCTCTTTCTCACTGCCACTGTCTCTAAGCCGTAGAGCAGAGCTGGTCTCACCCCTGTCTTGTACACCTTTCCCTTGAGTCTAGCTGACACTCTTCTGTCACACAACACTCCTGACACTTTCCTCCACCCGCTCCATCCTGCCTGCACATGCTGTCCAGGGAGATTTCTGTCTGACCTCATCTGTCAACCTGTCCATCAGCCTAGCAAACAAGAAGGGACTCAAAGCTGATCCTTGGTGTAGTCCTACCTCCACCCTAGAACTCTTCTGTCTGGCCTACAGCACATCTCACCATCGTCTTACTCCTCTCGTACATGTCCTGGACTATACTGACGTACTTCTCTGCCTTGATACTCCACTGCTGATTCTCCTAGACACTTCCACACCTCCACAGGTACATCATCAGGACCAACAGCCTTTCCACTCTACTGCTCAACATCCACATCCTCCTCCCTTCTTTCCATGTCATTGATTCTTCCTGATCACCCAGAGCCTGTCTCAATCTCTGCCTGGATTCCTCGCCAGCTCCTTCATCCTTTAACTTCCACCACTGGGTCTTCTGTTCTGTCTTCCCTCTATTCTTCTTCCTCCTGACCAGCAGAGTTATCTTACGTACTACTATGCGGTGCTGTCTGGCTACACTTTCATCTACCACCACTTTGCAGTCACTAACCTCTCTCTACAAAGGATGTAGTCCACCTGTGTACTCCTACCTAGCTTGTATGTCACTGTGTTCCTGTCTCTTCTGGAAACAAGTGTTGACTACAGCCATTTCCATTCTCTAGAGCAAAGTCAACCACCATCTGTCCTTCTAGATTCCTTTCCTTCACACCAAACCTGCCCATCACCTCCTCATCACCTCTG
>SOMO01004844.1:414-11409 GCA_028128575.1 Paedocypris carbunculus
AAAAAAAAAAAAAAAAAAAAAATCCTGAAGTGCACAAGCACATACTCAGAAGAACCCAGCCAAACGATCATGACATTCGTGAAACGGATTTGATGCGGCGCTCGCTTCTCCTGCAACCCAACATCAAATATTCTTTTTGGTCTGCTTGTCTTACGATTGCTAAAATGAGGGTCGGAAAATGTATTGCATTTGAAAAGAATTCCCTTTGGAAGCGTGTTTTTTTTTTTCNAAAAATCCTGAAGTGCACAAGCACATACTCAGAAGAACCCAGCCAAACGATCATGACATTCGTGAAACGGATTTGATGCGGCGCTCGCTTCTCCTGCAACCCAACATCAAATATTCTTTTTGGTCTGCTTGTCTTACGATTGCTAAAATGAGGGTCGGAAAATGTATTGCATTTGAAAAGAATTCCCTTTGGAAGCGTGTTTTTTTTTTTCTTCTTTCTCTCTCTCTCTTTTTGTCCTGTACATTCTATATAGACAGTGCTGAAATGTATTGAAGTGTTTGCAAACACTGAATAAAATGGTTTATTACAAATTATATCATCTATATATTTCTCTACACAAACACACAAATATATAATTGTATTTATATATGTATATACTTCTAATATGGCTGTATTGAAAAAGTGTAATTACTTTAGTACTGAAAACATTGGATTGTAAAGAAGATTAGACAGAATTGATAGCTTTGTTTTCCCCTAAGGTTTAAGGCTCTCCTTGTGAAATTGGGCTGTCCGTACACATTTCGGTAAGAAAAAGAAGTCCCTCTCTGATTGAAACAACCAATCACTGCAGATTACCGCTCTCTTGGATTACCAGTATTGCATCTTCATTGCATAAAAAAGAAACCCGAAAAGGAAAGAATTTCTAAAGGGATCATTTTTACAGCTGTGTGCGACTTATGAAGCCATAGCCAAGAACTTCCCTTCTGCATCTCCCTGTATTGCTTAATGCTGCGTCTTCCCCTCGTCCCTTAAAACCGCACGTCACCACACCGCTGTACAGCACGTTACCATACATCTCATGTTTACACAACACCGAGCTATATACACATTATATACCTCTATATATATTTATATATATGTAAACCAGCACGTCTCTCACTCGTTTAGTAGTAGACATACTAAGCACAAACACTCATTCGGTTCAAGTTCCCGCAACTCAAATGGGTGAAAGCGTAAAATCCGGACAACAGCCCTGTGCCGTCAAAAGGGAAAGTCGAAAGCCACATCCTGATCACGGCACGTGAACGCTGAATAAGATGTTCTGCACTTAGTGTGAGCGCTAGTAAAAGTCCGAGAGAATGCAATCATGTAAACATTCAGGGTGTTTCTGAGGCGGCAACTGGGTGAGAGGGAGAGGACGAGGAAGGGATCACGTGTGAGAAAAGAGAGGCAGGAAGTCCTCTCCAAACCCACACACACACACACACACACTGAAAACTGCACTAGAGCCACAGGCCGAAGGTCCGAGGGGGAATGGGAGACCCCATCGAAAAAGAAAAAAAAAACGTTTAAAGACTGGGCGAAACCCTTTCCCGTAGAAGACACAGACGACACGCAGTTAAACACTGGTACACGTGTAAAAAAAAACCCAACACAGAATCAGTCACAAGGTAAGAGCTAGAAAAAGCCCACAGATCTTCCCCCATCAGAAAGTACTAAACGTGAGTGAGTTTCCACCAAGAGCTTGAAAGTGACATGTAAACAAAGCAGAGATACGACTGTACCTCTAATGAAATTGAGCTCTAGAAATCCTCCACCGACTGGACATCCAGGAGAAGGAGAAGAAGGTCTCCAGCCGCCCGGACGTCTCTGGGGCAATGCTACTGAGACGAGCCACCAATTGGATGGATGGATGGATGGATGGGCTTTTACAATCACATTGGTGAATGGGTACATTCTGGTTTTTTTTTTTTAAGAAAGGGAAAATTTGATCAGGAACTTCAAGTTCCTCGGGTTCTAGCGACAAGAACCGGGGAGAAATGAGTGTCCTCTCTGCACTGGAATTTCAGTGAGCCATTGGTTGAACTGAGGGGAACGTATTGCTAAGATGAAATTCGGACACACTTTTCTTTATGGGAAATGAGTGGTGGTGGTTGGGTGGGTTGTGTCTCTGACATCCAGCAGCAAAACCCCGTTCACACTGGAGGGCCGAGGCCAGACCAAAAAAAGCACTACCTCGTTTGAGTGCATAGATGAAATCAAGGAAGCACTAAAATTACAAAAAGACTACTGTTTTTCTTTCCTTTTTGATTTGTAAACTCTACCTTGTAGGACTTGTTGTCATTTTTTCCCCCGTAACACACACACACACACGCACAGAGTTGAACATCCACAAAATTTCACTAATACAAAGCAGTTATTGTTTATATACGTATTTGTACGACAAAATGGTGAAAGCACCTTGCAGGTCTATGAAGAGTGTCGAAACAGTACAAATCAAGAAAAATAAAGATTTCACACGCACGTCACGACAAACAACAGAAAAGAGTGCGGTTTGCTACGAAGCTCGAGCCGTTCACGACATCGCAAATGGCGTTAAAGTCACGAACACACACAAGAAGCAGCACTTGTGTCCGGTGTCTCAGAGCGGTCCTGCCCCAATGTTCTCCCATCCTCAGAAGTGACAAGGTCTTTTTCTTTTTTTCCACCCAATGTTCGAAATGTAAACATGAAGAAGTGCCTTTGTTGAGGTGCCGAGGCTCGTCGACAGGGACAGGGCGCGGCGCTGGAGGCGTGTAAGGCGTGTCAGCGATGCAGACTTCTCTGAGCCTCTTTCAGCAGCGCGTCAAAGTCCAGTGCATCATACTTGCTCTTCACCGGGCCTGGACCCGCCTCGTCTAAAAGCGAAACGGCAAGAATCAGGTTAGCTGGATTACAGTAGACTCCCGCTTTCCCGGTGAAATTCAACTGATAAGACTTTGATTTTGCCAACGAGGTTCATTATTAGCAGCTTATCAGTATATTTGGTCAGTTATAGCGGCATATTTGTCACTTGGTCAGTATCTTGCTGTCACTTTGCACACAATCATACAGAATTATGTGCACTATTTTTGCACTATTCGATTCTCAGTATGTCTAGTAGGTATAGCAGAATTGGTAATGAAGTTGACTTGACTTTTACTGTATATATCATAATGCTCTCAGTGTGTGTGTGTGTGTGTGTGTGTGTGTGTGTCCAAATTATAAGGAATTAATTATGTTTGACGGGATTGATAATTATTTGGAGAATGATGAAAATGGTTTTGGGTCATTCTAGCCTTTTCTCTAGGTCTCTGAATTTCTTTCATTGGTGTGGGTGAGTGTGTGAATGTGTGTGTGAATGGAAGTTATCACAGAAATAGAAATAATAATTTAAAAAAGAAAATGTAAAAAATTTGAGAAATCATTTGTTTTAAACATTAAACTTCTTTAGACTAACTAAAACGACACAAATGTACCCGTCTTTTCAATCAAATGAAAATGTGGGTTTTCTTGTTCCAACTTTCAATCAATCTGCATATGGCTCTCATGTACTTTAGAACTGTCATCTTTCTTCCCCATTACAACACGCAATCTGATAAAAGCCAGATACAATCTGCTTCGGCACAGCGCAATACATTTCTCATTACCAGCGTCTGAAACTGCCTTTATAGATTGTTTAGTCACGTCTTGCTGCAAAGGCAAAGCACTGAAGTGTGCTGGCCCCACCATAATTACAGCATCACCCTGATTTTTCAAGCGGGTCAACAAAGAATGTGCCTTTTTTCTATTTAAATGCTAATGAAGTTGAATTAGGCCATTTATTATCAGAGAAACGAGAAGACACCAGACGTCAAAATGTGTGACGTGAAGGAAACCTGAAAGAGATTCTGTTCTCCTACCTAGATCTATGTAACGCTTCCGTCCAAACCTCCGGCCGCTGCTGCCTCCGCTCTGGCCGATGGAGTCCCTCCGGTGCCAGGGAGCCTGACTGCTCTGAGCGGCCCTCAGCGTGATCACTCCACAGCGCTCCCTGTGTCAGCACAACAACAATCAGAGCTCAGCATCCTCTTCACCATCAGCACTCAGGTGACGACACCGAAAATATTACCCACTCGTTTTTGATGACCACTTTACAGTCCTCTGGACATCCAAAGGCCTCAAAGCGCTTACGCAGCATGGACTGAGTGACGCTAGTCGGAAGGTTGTGAATGTATATCACTTGGCACTTGTTCTGAAAAAGCAAAAAAACAAATAACAGTTCAAGTTAAAATAGACCTTTAGTAACATTTAATAGAGCTCAAAGTAATTGCATTTACACTACAACAACTCAAACTGGTGAGTAGCAATTTAGGCTAACTGCCTTTCTGTTAGCTTAGCATCAGCAGAGCTTGGTGTATGGAAATACAAAAAGTACTAAACATCAGATAAAATGTAATTATGAAATTTAAACAAGCCCAAAAATGCTGTAGTTATAGTGCAATGACTGAAACTGGTCGTTTAGAAAACGTTAGCTTAGCATCATTAAGCACTGTACTGTATATTGAGCAGCTGGGCTAGTTGTTTGATGGGTAGAAAAAGCATGTAAAACCACACAGGTCACTCAGACTATTGTCTGCTAAGTGCTTAAATGTGCATGCAAACCTACCACATCATTCTCTTGCCCACACTTTGTCTTGTTCTGCTTTTCTGTTATTTCGTGGCATGTTTCTGAGCTCTCATCACTAAAAAAAAAAAAAAAAAAAAAAAAAAGAGACATGAGCTGCCTTGAAAAACTGGACATGCAATCACAGAGCAGTGGATTATGCTAAGCTACTTTAAAAATGTGGAAATATTCCTGCTTTATCCCTTTTACACAAAATATAATGCTTAAAAAAAACAACTTAGGTGAATGCTACTGTTAGCTTAGCATTTGTGTAAAACACTTAACAGCTGCTTATGTGGCTAATCAAGGCAGGTTTGTTTAGCAATTGTAATGTTCAAGAATCTGTGCGTTCAAACAAATACTCTTCAAAAAGCACCGACTGGGTCCCAACGCCTTCAATACCTGAAGGAGAGTGTGCAGCTTGGGGAGGGCGGTGAACAGGACACTGGGGACTGAGCGTCCAGCTCCGGGGAGGGAGAGCGGAGCGGTGAGGCGTCACTGGTTGTAGGGATCGGGATTGGAGAACTTCCCCTCAGGTCACCCTCACTCGCTGGCTGGTCAGTGAAAAGCCTCTCATCCTTCTCCGTCGCCACACTCGTCATGCCCAGCTCATCCTCCTTCCCACGCTCTTCCAGGCAGCACTGAGAGCCGGGCGCCACTGATTTATTTCCACTCTCTGCCAGGTCCATTAGGCAGTAATCATGGTCCCCATACGAACGTTGTTTGCTGCCTTTAGAGTCGGAGTCACCTGTCTGGCCCATCCGGCGCAGCTGGGCGTAGAGTTCAGTCTGCTCGGGCAGCTTGCGCGTGTGCGTCCGCGCCAGACACAAGCTCTTTGTGGTGAGCTCGGCTTTTCCATCTGGTTTGAAGAGCTCATCCTCTACCGGTTTATGAGGAGGTGTGGTGGGAGGAGTCAAGCCTGTAAACACACGCTCGTTAATCGCCATGTCACACAGCAAATTGAGCACACACATATACACACACACAGACCGACACACATAAGGCAAAGATTAAAAAAAATAGCAGAGTAAGACAAAGTGGGAAAGATATAGATACAGTGAAAAATAAAAAAAAAAATGAATAAGTCATAAAAATAAAAGTGAAAAATGGTAGGATGATAGAAATAGAATAAGAGCAACAAAAATTAGGTGAGAAAAATACAGAAATAGCAAAAAAGAAAGAGATAGAAAAAGGAAAGAGATAAAAAGAAAATAAAGTGAGACAGAGGTACACACACAAACACACAGAAATAGTTTTTCTATTGTTTCTTCTATTCTTATTCATATTTCTGTGGCTAAATGACTGGCGAGCTGCATGCAAGTACATGAGCTGAATACACAGCTAATAGTTCACAGAACAGCAAAAATGTTGGAGATGTAAAACCTCCCCGACTGAGTGTGTAATATCACCTGCTGTTCCACACAGTTCCACACACAGAGTTTGCTCGAACGACTTCCTGGCGTACTGCGCTTCTCTGCGAGGGTGAAAAAGGAGAGAAAGCCATTAGCCTTGTGCATAACAATTACATGGATGGATTGAATATAAAGATAATCAAACAAGTTTGGGTTAAGTACAAATACATATTAGATGTAACATTTTTAGGAACAAAAATAATTTTGAGAAAAAAGAAATATAACAAAATTGACAATTATTTTTAACCACCAGCAACTGGGAGCTTTGGGACATTACAAAATTCTACAAGCCTCCCCGAGGCGATTCAGAAGGTGGACATGGTCCAGCGGTGGTCTTAAACTAGTGGCTTGGTAGCATTCCAGGGCTGTAGTACAGATTAGATATGAATGGAACACATACCCGTTGGATTTAGAAGCCAGTGGAAGACAGAGGCAGGAGCGCTTCTCTACAATCACAAGAACAGACAGTGTCTTTGTTAAAGATCAACTGCAGGCCTCGGCCAGGTATTCGCTTCATTTATCAATTATCAAAGAAAATAAATGTATTATCATCAATAATCATTCGTCTAGTCACCAAATCAGTCAGGGGGAAATCAAACAAATAATATTCCAGATAATTACACATGCAAGTGTATATTCCCACAAAGTTTTGAGATTGGCTATCAATCTCAGACTTGATCAACAAAGCCTCTTGAATTTATAAAACCCTTCTATATTATATGAATAGCAAAACTAATTCAATAACCCAACTACTGTAAATAGTTGGACTCTTAATATGACAGAATGTATTTCGCGAGGTCTTGTATAAGTCTCACCATCACTTTGGCCCTCGGCAGTCTGGTGTGACTGGCTGCGGTCAGGCGGAGGCTCAGTAGGAGGATGTTTCACTAGCTTGTCCTCGTCACTGGACTGTCCAAGACTGGGTTCGGACCTCGAGTTCACACGGAACTTCTTTGCAAAGCGGCTAGGAAAAGTGGCTAGCCGCCGGGAGCGCCGCACAGAGAAGGAGCTTTCCTCAGGCTCGGGACTCTTGGGCCGCTTTGTGGCCTTTTGTGAGCTCTCGTAGTCTTCAGCTTTAGGCTGACGTGGAGGGGAGAACGAAAAGTCCGAGCCGGGCCGAGTCACAGCCCCACAGTGGTTATAAGGTGGACTGTGCATTCGGTAAGGCTTGGTGACGTCGTAGGAGCTGACCGCTTCTAGAAGCTCCTTGAGCAAAGAGTGGGCTTTGACTTCTCTACGGCGGGTGAAAGGAACTCTGGGCCTGGTCCCGCTGCTGGTCTGGGGCGGCAGCTTCTGAGGATTCTGAGGAACCGCGCGGGACACAGACACCGTTTCAGGCTTGGCCTTCCGTGCCAGCGCCTCTTTACGATCCCAACCGACTTGTTTGCGCACGGGCAGACAGTACGTGTGCATGTACTTGATGAGCTCCACTACCGACTGCAGCTCTTTCTCTGAGGAGAACTGTGGCTTTGGTGGCTCCACGTACACCATGCTTTCACCCTCACTGCTGGAGGACTCCTCCTCTTCCTCCTCAGAGTCACTGTCCTCTTCCTCTTCTGTGTCTGCAGCAGGTGTGTCCTTGGCCTCGCGTACGGTGGTGAGGTGGCGATGAAGCTCGGTACAGAGGCGGCCGGTGGGCCTTACTGGTCGTGGCTTACGCTCCTGTGTGCTTGACTTGTCCTTCTGTGAACAACAGAGGAGAAATGTAATTGAATTTCGAGCAGTAATATATTTCTATCGTTCCTAATTGCTCGGTTTAAGCGTTTTAATTAGGTTTAACATTAAGTTTTATATTTATTTTTGTAGTAGTAATAGCTGTAAAATATTCAATTAACATGGCAAAAGGGCTTTTTAAGCCTTTAGCGATTGAGCTGGTCAATCAAACAGATGGATGAAGTCATAAAGCCATTTTTGGAACATTCTGCCAATTTAAACGGGATTAGAAAAACTAAAAGACATTACTTTTTTTATTTATTTTTTTGTTCATTGTCATTTCAGCTTCAGAGGCCATTTCATGGCAGACACAAATTTTTAAATACCAAACTTATATAGAAAATATACAAGATTGATGTCGAGGTAAGATCAAATTACATTTCCAGGAAAAGGTATTTATACATTGCAATATTTTAAATGCATTTTAAATGTTTAACCTAAAAGCATGTCAAAATGAAAATATATATTTTTTAATAAAACTGTAAAATCTTAGATAAACACAGAAATAATTCTGTCAATGTCTCTTGAGTTAGAGAAAGATGGAGCGCTTCATGTTCGTGTCACCCTTTCACAGCTAAGGTCAAGAAAACCTTGACTAAATAAGGCAGTTGTAGCCTAGTAGTAAAGTAGGACTTGTGACCAAAGGTTTCAGGTTCGATCCCCCGACTAGTACGTAACACAACTGAAGTGTCCTTACGCAAGACACTGAACCTGATCTGCTCAATCTGCCACTTTGGATAAAACTGTCTGCCAAATAAATGTAAAAGCATCAAGTGGGTTGGCAAATATCCAAAGTGTTTTGTCAAAAACTTGTTAAACATTTAAAAGCTCAAAAATTTATCTATGTTTTTTTTTAAGGCTGCTTTTGCAACAGCCTTATGAAACGGCAGAAAACGTGACCCATGTGGGGCATCTGAAACCCCCGAGAGTCTATTTCAGTATCCACTTTGCTCTAAGGTTACTGGGGCAAAAGTGCCATGGCTAGTTGCGAGAAATTCTCCTGGTGTGCGAGGAACGTCTTCCCACTCAGTGTGATCCCAAACTCCCTGTGAACACTGGGTAAAGGCCGGGATTTGGCATGACAGATGGCTGAACTCAGCTCTAATGCGACAAGAGCTTCAGCCATCGTGTAAAACGGAAAAGCGGAAAGAGCGGCTGAGGAACCACGGACGACACGGCCTTAGAGTCTATAAAGCACAAACTCTTTGTGTGACTCCTGAAGGCCTTGGCATTGTGGCTTTGGATGACTTTTGCGTGGCTGTGAGATGCATGAGCGTGGCATTACCTTCACCACGGGCCTGACGGGCTTGACGTGCTGACTCCTGCTCCTGCTGCTGTCTTTGTGTGACTCGAGACCCACAGGCACATTAGGTGGTGACAACAGGAGCTTTTTCAGCTGTTGAAAATGGGTGGAGAGGTATTAATAAATGTATTGCTTATTAACGATACCCTAATAATACACTTGAAAAGTGAATCACCAAACAAATATTGTTTTTATAGCAGCTTGCATTTTCCACAAAAAAGCAGAATTGGACCCGGTGAAAGAGTGATATCGCCTCCAGTCCGGATAATTGTTTTAGTGCCAACTTGGCGAGTCTGTCCATGTCTCAGTGTCCATTGAGGAAACTGAAGGGGTGCTGAGGGTTTCAGCTTCTGTGAACCAGACCACTTTGGCATGCAACGAAGATCTATGCCATGAGAACATGTGCTCTACTGTGGCTGGTGCTTCAATGCTCCCCTTGTTCCACACAGACTGACCTCATTTGGGGATTGGCGTATAATTGCGGCCATGGCCAGCAGAGGGGGCTCTCGGCTATTGGGTAAAACAAAAACAAAAATCCTAAAAATTTGGTCTTCAAATTAAATTTGGATGTTCACTTAAGTTTACATGATCATATGGATGCTTTCAAAACTGGGAGAAAATAAAGAATATCAAATAAACTGAATTAAAATGTCTGCTTCACTCTGTTTTAGGAGTGCCATAAATAAAATAAAAGCTAGATGTTTTGCATTTTTAAATTACTGGTAGCTTTTGATTTCAATTGGAGACATGTTTTGACTATTAGAACAATTAATATTGTATTTGATTATGTTTAAACAATGAAAATGCAATTAGAATTTTATTATTACAAAAGTTCTTTTTNTTCATCCACTAAATTTCCCTGTTCTGTAAATTTTTTTAAAACACACAGAGTGAAATCTGAAATTTGGAGTATTTCCTGTATATCTACAGTAAAAATCACTAAGTACACACAAAAAACAAGATAGACAACTGCATTACCACGCAGGCATTGCCAAACAATGCAGATAGACACAGTTCCGGAGGGTGTGAAGAAAACCGAAGGAAACGACATCACGTTCCAGAAAATAGCAGTTAAGGAAGGCAATGAGTATGAGAGAGCAGAGAGTTCTTTTGAAAAAAAAGCGGAAAAGTGGGAAAAGCTCTGCAGTCCAGACTGTCACCTACAGATACCTAAAGATCCAGACACCTGGGAAACAGATGCACAAATGCCCTTACAAAAAAGTACCACGTGTTGGGATCGTGATGGAAATAACACGGTATTCTAAAGTAATATTGAAATATCACTGAATGCGTCTGTGTCATTGTACAACACAGTGGATTTCAACACTATGATACTAGGCCACAAGTCCAGTACTTTTTTATAAGGGTGAGTGAGCATTACAAGAACACGAGGAGCTAGAATGTGAAACGGTCCACGTTGGCTATGCCTGCATGTTAAGAGGATTCTTGTTAGAGCGATTGCTTAAAAGAATCAAAAAGGCCAAAATGAGAAAAATTCAGACCTGTGTTGCCTATCATACCCATGCTGAGGGGTAGTCCACATCCACCTTAAACAGGAAGAAGGGGTTCTTACTAGAGATGGGTCTTCCGTCTCTGAGCTCAAGGAGCCAGTCACGGGCTCACTGTCCAAAGAGAGGTCATCTTCCTCTTCGTCCTCCTCAGGGTCGTCCCCCAGGGAAGGGAAAACCGACAAGACCCCGACTTCGTCCTCCACAATGCCATCCAGGCTGTCTGTGAGGGCAGCGAGCAGTGCCGCATTTTCCTCCTGCGGGAGCGGGAAACAAAAATGCGGGTGAAGGGAAAGTCACACAGTTACAGTACGTATGTTAAAAGTTCCATATCACCAATGCGAATTATTCATGTCGCAAATATTAGTATGACACACTCATACAAAGTGTTTATAAATATTTGTGCTAAAGGGAAATCACAAAGTTGATTGATCAGAGATAAAAAG
>SOMO01004875.1:1106-18944 GCA_028128575.1 Paedocypris carbunculus
ACAGCAACCTGAAGAGTGCAAGACACCTCCCCTTGGACCAAAAAACCCAGCCAGTGTAACCTTGAACGCAGCGTCACCTTGCTATCTAGATGATGCTGACATCCAGTCGACTGAGTCGATACATGTTAAGTTTCCCTTGTCCTCGGCCAATCCTCCTTCAGTCCAGAAGGTAGTGATGGAACACATCATAAGAGCAAGTGATCCAGCATCCTCACACAGTGCTTCATTTCGCCTGAAATCCTTCTCTGGAAGAGTCCCCCGACCAAACAATGAACCTGATTTCGACACCTGGCGAGCAACCGTCGATTATCTTTTAAATGACCCATCCCTCCCTGAATCACACAAGACACGAAAGNTGCTTCATTTCGCCTGAAATCCTTCTCTGGAAGAGTCCCCCGACCAAACAATGAACCTGATTTCGACACCTGGCGAGCAACCGTCGATTATCTTTTAAATGACCCATCCCTCCCTGAATCACACAAGACACGAAAGATCTTTGATTGCCTACTTCCACCTGCTTCAGATGTCATCAAGCACGTGAACCCAAATGCGCCATTGTCCGAGTTCCTGGGACTGCTGGAGTCTGTCTACGGGTCAGTAGAGGATGGAGATGAATTATTAGCGAAAT
Source organism: Paedocypris carbunculus (assembly GCA_028128575.1). Taxonomy (NCBI): domain Eukaryota; kingdom Metazoa; phylum Chordata; class Actinopteri; order Cypriniformes; genus Paedocypris; species Paedocypris carbunculus. The sequence continues at coordinate 1,735 of SOMO01004875.1, forward strand.
TCATAAGCACTCTACAGAATTTGGGTGAAAANTTTTAAATGACCCATCCCTCCCTGAATCACACAAGACACGAAAGATCTTTGATTGCCTACTTCCACCTGCTTCAGATGTCATCAAGCACGTGAACCCAAATGCGCCATTGTCCGAGTTCCTGGGACTGCTGGAGTCTGTCTACGGGTCAGTAGAGGATGGAGATGAATTATTAGCGAAATTCATAAGCACTCTACAGAATTTGGGTGAAAAGTCCTCAACCTACCTGCACAGACTGCATGTAATCCTGTGTGCTACCATCAGACGGGGAGGGGTTGCTGAAAGTGAGCGAGATCGTTGTTTGTTAAAACAATTTTGTCGTGGCTGNAGTCTGTCTACGGGTCAGTAGAGGATGGAGATGAATTATTAGCGAAATTCATAAGCACTCTACAGAATTTGGGTGAAAAGTCCTCAACCTACCTGCACAGACTGCATGTAATTCTGTGTGCTACCATCAGACGGGGAGGGGTTGCTGAAAGTGAGCGAGATCGTTGTTTGTTAAAACAATTTTGTCGTGGCTGCTGGGACAATGTTCTGATTACAGACCTGCAACTGGAGAAGAGAAAAGCAAACCCACTTCCCTTCGCTGATCTGGCAATACTCATCCGTACAGCTGAAGACAAGCAAGCATCCAAAGAGGAGAGAATGAGAAAACATCTTGGTGGGACCAGGAATCCATCAATCCCCTTTAAGCAGAGGGCAGTGACCCACCAGCAGTCTGTATGTCCTTGCAGTGTGTATGAGGAACCATCTACAGAGACACCAGCCCTGTGTACAACAAAGCAGAAAGTCTCTAAACATAAAGGAGAAGGCCAAAGCTCTGAGACAACCAAAGAGAGTGCCCTGATGGGGGAGATTGCCGCTCTCCGCAGTCAAATTGCCGACATCCGGAAAACAGCCGATCAGAATGCGAGGGAGCGAGCAGAAACGAATGAGCTTGAGGAGCTGAGAAGACAGGTCGCCGAGCTAAAGGTTCAAGTCGCTACTCCAAACCAGCACGACAGGCCTTACGTCAGAAGCCATCCAGATAGATCCACATTTAATAGAGACAGCAGGAGGCCAGATAGACAGCCACAGTATGGTGAGATGAGAACCAACCGCCCTCGACCATGGTATTGCTTCAACTGCGGAGACGATGCTCACATTGCCATCAATTGTGAAAACGCACCAAATCCATCCAGAGTTGATGAGAAGAGGCGGAAGTTGAGAGAAAGACAGGCTGAGTGGGATTCCCATAACAGAACCATGTCCGCACCTTTAAATTAAGAGCAGTCTCTGTTGCAGGGCAGACAGAGACTAGGAGAAAGAAGCGAAGCCCTAGTCAACATCAAGTGTGTAATAGACATATGGATACTGTAAACCCTGAGAAATTACCAGATAGACTGATTGGAATGAAGTGCACTGCACATGTTGAAATCGAAGGAAAAGGAATGAACTGCTTATTGGACACAGGATCTCAGGTCACGACGATCCCCCTATCCATCTACACCAGTCACTTTTCGCAGTGCCACCTGCAGCCATTAAATCATCTGTTGGAAGTTGAAGGAGCCAATGGCCAGGCCGTTCCTTATTTGGGCTATGTAGAATTGACAATGATGTTTCCCTCAGAATTCCTTGGAACCAGAGCCGATGTTTCAACCCTGGCCTTAGTAGTCCCAGACCTGACACGTCAGTCTCAGATACTTATTGGAACTAACACCTTGGATGTCTTGTACAGCAATCGTACGCAAGAGACCACCTCCAGATTGAAACCACACCACCATGGATATCAAGCTGTGATCAGAGTCCTAGAGGCAAGACGACAGCAAGCAGGAACAAGTGTCTTGGGCCAAGTAAAAGTCAAGGGAGTTGTACCTGAAGTGATAACAGCTGGAAGCACAGTAATTTTGAATGGATGTGTTAACATTTCTAGGCCACAGCCAAAGACGTGGGTGACAATAGAGCCATCGCAGTCATCTTTGCCCAGTGGATTGCTTGTGGCCAGTTGTTTGTACTCCCTACCCCTGAAACGCAATGCCCAGATACCAGTATTGCTGAGAAATGAGACTCAAGTAGACATAACAATTCCTCGCAGAGCAGTCTTAGCGGAAGTGCACGCTGTCCAAAGTGTGGTGGAGAGAGGAAACCAACCGTGTGCTCCATCCCCATCACAATCCGGAATTATACCCGACTTTGGTGACTCTCCCTTGCCAAATGAATGGAAGAGCAGAGTGACAAACCTAGTGAACTCCATGCCAGAAGTTTTTGCACTGCACGACCTGGATTACGGACACACAAACAAAGTTAAGCATCGTATTAATCTGAGTGATAGCGCCCCCTTCAAGCAGAGGGCCAGGCCAATTCATCCGCAGGATGTTGATGCAGTGAGACGACACCTTAAAGAACTTCTTGATGCTGGCATCATCAGAGAATCTGAATCCCCATTCGCCTCTCCCATCGTGGTGGTGAGGAAGAAGAACAATGATGTACGCCTCTGCATTGATTTCAGGAAGCTGAACTCTCGAACCATAAAAGACGCCTATGCACTGCCAAATTTGGAGGAAGCCTTCTCCGTTCTGTCCGGCTCCAAATGGTTTTCTGTCCTCGATTTAAAATCAGGCTTTTACCAAATCGAGATGGAAGAAGCTGACAAACAGAAAACTGCATTTGTCTGTCCTTTAGGGTTCTACGAGTTCAATCGAATGCCACAAGGTATCACTAATGCGCCAAGTTCGTTTCAAAGACTAATGGAGCGATGCATGGGTGATCTAAACAGAGAACAGGCCTTGGTCTTCATTGACGACCTTATTGTCTTCTCTAAAACCCTAGAAGAACATGAAGCTCGACTCAGACAGGTCTTTGAGCGTTTGAGAGAATATGGACTGAAGCTTTCACCTACAAAGTGCAAGTTTTTCCAAACATCAGTTCGATATTTAGGCCACATTGTGTCGCAAAATGGGGTTGAAACTGACCCGGCCAAGACTGAAGCTCTCAAGACCTGGCCAAGACCACGGAACCTGAAAGAGCTCAAATCCTTCCTTGGGTTTGCAGGATATTACCGGAGATTCGTCCAGGATTTTTCAAAAATCACAAGACCCCTCAACGATCTTACTGTTGGGTATCCTCCCCTCCAGAAAAACCAGAGACGAGACATAAGGAAGGATGTACAGTATCGAGACCCAAAGGAGCAGTTTGGAGACAGGTGGACCCAAGAATGCCAGCAGGCCTTCAACACCCTTGTAGAAAAATTGACATCAGCCCCAGTTCTTGGATTTGCGGACCCCAGACTTCCTTATGTATTGACCACTGATGCAAGCACTACTGGACTCGGGGCTGCGCTTTATCAAGAGCAAGAGGGTCGTCTTAGAGTGGTTGCCTTTGCAAGCAGGGGTCTGACCAGAAGCGAAGCCAAATACCCTGCACACAAGTTGGAGTTCCTCGCACTTAAGTGGGCAATCACAGCCAAGTTCAGCGACTATTTGTATGGAAGTGAGTTCACGGTGATAACAGACAGCAATCCCCTCACCTATATCCTAACATCTGCAAAACTAGACGCAACCAGTTATAGATGGCTGTCCAGCCTGTCAACCTTCAACTTCAAGATCCAGTATCGTGCAGGCAAGCGGAACTTGGATGCAGATGGACTTTCACGACGCCCTCATGATAAGCCAGAGGATGATTTTGTATCTCAGAAAGAGCGAGAGAGGATCAAACAATTTACCCTCCATCACTTGTCTGAAACTGAACAATGTACAGTACTACCTTCAGCCATCAAAGCTCTCTGTGAACGCCACCAAGTTTTTTGGAACCCTCACAACTCTGGCCTGCCTTACTCTCGACCTACTGTGTTTGAGTCATTGTCTTTCAACATCTGTGCAGTACCACAGGAGTTTCAACAGGAAGGCGCTCATGGACTCCCAGTCCTTCCCCAAATGTCTGAGGATGACTTGAGAACATGTCAACGAGCTGATGCGGAACTTAAGGAAGTCATAAAGTACTTGGAGACTGGAAGGAAGCCTAAAGAAAGAGTGAGACCTGCAGATGTGGCCCTTTGGCTAAAAGAGTGGAATAAACTTGAGCTCAAGAATGGAGTACTATTCAGGAAGAGGCAATATCAGGGAAGTGTGTCATATCAGTTGGCATTACCTGCAGAACTCCGAGAAAGTGCTCTGAGAAGTCTACACAATGACATGGGCCATCTTGGAATCGAAAGAACTTTAGATCTGGCTAGGTCCCGGTTTTTCTGGCCAAGAATGGCGCTAACTGTGGAGCAGAAAGTAAAAACTTGCCAACGTTGTGTGAGAAGAAAGACACCCCCTGAGAGATCTGCTCCTCTGGTGAACATGGTGACCAACAGACCCCTTGAGCTAGTCTGCATAGACTACCTGTCCTTAGAGGCTGATCGAAGCAACACAGAGAACATCCTGGTGATCACAGATCATTTTACTAGATATGCTGTTGCCATACCCACCAGAAATCAGAAAGCTAAGACAGTGGCTCGATGCTTATGGGATAACTTTCTTGTCCATTACGGGTTTCCCGAGAAGCTTCTCAGTGACCAGGGAGCTAACTTCGAGTCAAAATTGATCAAAGAACTCTGTGGCATAGCAGGAATCCGCAAAGTTAGGACAACACCATACCATCCCAGAGGGAACCCCGTGGAACGGTTTAATAGGACCTTACTCCAGATGTTGGGGACTCTAAATGACAGAGAGAAGACCTGCTGGAAAGATTTTGTGAAGCCGTTAGTTCATGCGTACAACTGCACCCGTAATGACTCAACAGGCTTCTCTCCATACGAGCTAATGTTTGGGAGACAACCACGGCTGCCAGTTGATCTAGCCTTCGGTCTGCCACTTGACAAACCACCACCATCTCACTCAAGCTACATCAAAAACTTGAAGAGTCGATTGGAAGAGAGTTATAGACTAGCCATGGAAAATGCTTCAAAAGTAGCAAAGCGCAACAAGAAAAGATTTGATGAGCGAGTAGTCCCATCATACCTCGAAGTAGGAGACCGAGTCTTGGTGAGAAACGTCAGACTAAAGGGAAAGCACAAGTTGGCGAATAAGTGGGAGAATGAAATTTACGTCGTGATCAAGAAAGCCAGTAACCTGCCGGTTTACACAGTTCAACCGGAAAACAAAGATGGGCCGATCCGTACGTTACACAGAGACTTGCTGCTGCCCTGTGGTTTCTTGCAAGAGGATGAACCAGAAGAACCAACAAGGCCAAACCCGCCTCGCAGACCTAGCACTCGAGCCAACCCTCGCCCAGAAAGAAATGAAAACCTGACTGAGAGTTCTGAGTCAGAAGATGATCTTGCGAATTATTACTCACCTGAATACTTACCAAGAGTCGACAGCCGAATCCTTCCTTGTTCTAGATCTGCGGAGCAATCCGATGATGGAGCAACAGCAGTGCCCCTGCCGGAGCCAAGATTAGATACATACCCTGGACGACCTACCCTTGTTAAGTCACCTGGAATCCTGCTGGACCGACCTCTCATTGGCGGCATCAACCCACTTGATGATTGTGAAAGAGGAAGTCCACAAGTTGAACACTCTACAGACGACATACTGTGTGACGGACCTGCGCAAGATCAATTGTTGAATGGGTCCCCGCCTAACGCCCTTGAGTCAGTAGGAGAAAGTGATGAGGAAAAAATGATGAAAGTTCCTTCAGTGCATGAGGAAGAGATCCAAATACGTCCCTTGGACAACCCAGTAGAACCCCCTGGAAGCTCGGAAGATAACCGTAGATATCCACAAAGATGTCGTGAACCGCCAAAAAGACTGCAATACCACCAGAGAGGTAACCCCTTGTCCATGGTTATACAATCTCTATTGCAAGGTCTCAGCACAGCATTCACTTCATCGCTAGAGGAACCTGACTTCCACAGTGATATTTCACAATACATGCAGGATAGATGTTCTCCAGTTGTGAGTTCACAGCCTGGACAATGCAGCGAGGACGTGCATTCCTTCAAGACGGGGAGAGTGTAGCCCAGATGATTTTTAACATCAGGCAATTTACTTTAACTAATTTGAAAGTATAATATAATTTAGAATATGTAGTTTTAAATAACTACGTAATTAAAATACATTGCCCATAATCAGCGCGCTCTCATTTCATACACGTCACTCATAATACGTCACGTGATCATACGTAAGTTCCGCTAGAGAAAGTTTGGAGTGGACGCGCGAGAAGCGTGAGGAAAACGAGCGACGCGAAAGAAACCGCGACAGAAAGCGATCAAACACGACGCGATTTGACCTATTACTGCACTGGTGAGTGAACTTGATCATTATTATGTGAATGTAATGTATATCCGCGAGTTTTAAGCGGAGAAATGCGTGCGTTCAGCGTGAGGGAAAATGTGCGCGTGAGCTCAGAGTTGCCGCGTGAATGTTGCTTGAATGTTAAATGTTGGTAATGTCAGTCGAATATAAATGTTTTTGTGAATAAGATATACTAATTGTTTTGCCTTGTGTTTCACAAGGCTGGGTTTTTTTGTTGTTTCATTCCCCTTCCAACCTTGGAATCCTGATTTGTGCCGGGATAAAAGCACAAATGGCGAGCCATCCACGAGCTTGGAACTGGTAGGATTTTTCCGTTTTTTTCGTCTTCCCTTTGGATACCAAGGACTGAGGAACACTGGATTTATTTGATTTTTCGTGGTAGAAAGACGCATTTATCTTGTTCCTTGTTAATGTGAATTTGGTTTGTGTGTATGTTTCATCTATCGTCGGGAAAATTGTACATTTACATGAGAATATTTGTGTTCTACTGGTAATTTGTGTTAATTTATCAGAGAGGGTCTGATTACATTGTGTTATTTGAATGTATTCTTTATTGGGTTGATTGGTAATTAATTTATGCGATCTTGAAACTCCTATACAAATTATTATTTAAAGTGATTCTCCTATTCATTTAGTTATTGATTTTATTTTTGCTCCAAATATTCCTGACTTGAAACAAATATATCTTGACGTTTTTTCAAATTGTGGTGTTTGTCTGTACTTCACTCCCCAGTAGCAGTTAACTTTTCTCCAGTAGCCGAGCCTAACTACTGATCGCAGTCCGAAGATCTAAACCGAGCCCAGCGATATTGACACGTGTTACACCAAAAGTGGCGAGCCAGCCAGGAGAAACGTTATAGCTGTTACCGGAGTAAGTGTTTACAGTGAACTAAGTTAAAATGGATATTGTTGAACGAGAAAACGTTAATATTAAGAATGCTGTCATTATTAGTGGAATAACCTTAACTGAGGCAGATCAAACATTAGAATTGTATCTCCAGAGATTCGGCTCCATACAACGCAGATTACTAATCGATGATCCACTGTCAGACTTTCATCGTAACGCAATAATAGAATTCTCGCACAACTCCGCCATGTGCAATCTTGAACCTCAGTTGCCTTTAAACATGATGAACCCTTCTGACCCAGATGTTGTGTTTCGTGTGCGAGCTTTAACAAGCGTTCATACCCCTGTCACCAGTAGCGCCCAAGCAGCTGCTTCAGACGAGGAATCCCCTGACGTGCACAACACCCAGATGAGTGCAGCTAGAATCGTACAGCAACCTGAAGAGTGCAAGACACCTCCCCTTGGACCAAAAAACCCAGCCAGTGTAACCTTGAACGCAGCGTCACCTTGCTATCTAGATGATGCTGACATCCAGTCGACTGAGTCGATACATGTTAAGTTTCCCTTGTCCGCGGCCAATCCTCCTTCAGTCCAGAAGGTAGTGATGGAACACATCATAAGAGCAAGTGATCCAGCATCCTCACACAGTGCTTCATTTCGCCTGAAATCCTTCTCTGGAAGAGTCCCCCGACCAAACAATGAACCTGATTTCGACACCTGGCGAGCAACCGTCGATTATCTTTTAAATGACCCATCCCTCCCTGAATCACACAAGACACGAAAGATCTTTGATTGCCTACTTCCACCTGCTTCAGATGTCATCAAGCACGTGAACCCAAATGCGCCATTGTCCGAGTTCCTGGGACTGCTGGAGTCTGTCTACGGGTCAGTAGAGGATGGAGATGAATTATTAGCGAAATTCATAAGCACTCTACAGAATTTGGGTGAAAAGTCCTCAACCTACCTGCACAGACTGCATGTAATCCTGTGTGCTACCATCAGACGGGGAGGGGTTGCTGAAAGTGAGCGAGATCGTTGTTTGTTAAAACAATTTTGTCGTGGCTGCTGGGACAATGCTCTGATTACAGACCTGCAACTGGAGAAGAGAAAAGCAAACCCACTTCCCTTCGCTGATCTGGCAATACTCATCCGTACAGCTGAAGACAAGCAAGCATCCAAAGAGGAGAGAATGAGAAAACATCTTGGTGGGACCAGGAATCCATCAATCCCCTTTAAGCAGAGGGCAGTGACCCACCAGCAGTCTGTATGTCCTTGCAGTGTGTATGAGGAACCATCTACAGAGACACCAGCCCTGTGTACAACAAAGCAGAAAGTCTCTAAACATAAAGGAGAAGGCCAAAGCTCTGAGACAACCAAAGAGAGTGCCCTGATGGGGGAGATTGCCGCTCTCCGCAGTCAAATTGCCGACATCCGGAAAACAGCCGATCAGAATGCGAGGGAGCGAGCAGAAACGAATGAGCTTGAGGAGCTGAGAAGACAGGTCGCCGAGCTAAAGGTTCAAGTCGCTACTCCAAACCAGCACGACAGGCCTTACGTCAGAAGCCATCCAGATAGATCCACATTTAATAGAGACAGCAGGAGGCCAGATAGACAGCCACAGTATGGTGAGATGAGAACCAACCGCCCTCGGCCATGGTATTGCTTCAACTGCGGAGACGATGCTCACATTGCCATCAATTGTGAAAACGCACCAAATCCATCCAGAGTTGATGAGAAGAGGCGGAAGTTGAGAGAAAGACAGGCTGAGTGGGATTCCCATAACAGAACCATGTCCGCACCTTTAAATTAAGAGCAGTCTCTGTTGCAGGGCAGACAGAGACTAGGAGAAAGAAGCGAAGCCCTAGTCAACATCAAGTGTGTAATAGACATATGGATACTGTAAACCCTGAGAAATTACCAGATAGACTGATTGGAATGAAGTGCACTGCACATGTTGAAATCGAAGGAAAAGGAATGAACTGCTTATTGGACACAGGATCTCAGGTCACGACGATCCCCCTATCCATCTACACCAGTCACTTTTCGCAGTGCCACCTGCAGCCATTAAATCATCTGTTGGAAGTTGAAGGAGCCAATGGCCAGGCCGTTCCTTATTTGGGCTATGTAGAATTGACAATGATGTTTCCCTCAGAATTCCTTGGAACCAGAGCCGATGTTTCAACCCTGGCCTTAGTAGTCCCAGACCTGACACGTCAGTCTCAGATACTTATTGGAACTAACACCTTGGATGTCTTGTACAGCAATCGTACGCAAGAGACCACCTCCAGATTGAAACCACACCACCATGGATATCAAGCTGTGATCAGAGTCCTAGAGGCAAGACGACAGCAAGCAGGAACAAGTGTCTTGGGCCAAGTAAAAGTCAAGGGAGTTGTACCTGAAGTGATAACAGCTGGAAGCACAGTAATTTTGAATGGATGTGTTAACATTTCTAGGCCACAGCCAAAGACGTGGGTGACAATAGAGCCATCGCAGTCATCTTTGCCCAGTGGATTGCTTGTGGCCAGTTGTTTGTACTCCCTACCCCTGAAACGCAATGCCCAGATACCAGTATTGCTGAGAAATGAGACTCAAGTAGACCTAACAATTCCTCGCGGAGCAGTCTTAGCGGAAGTGCACGCTGTCCAAAGTGTGGTGGAGAGAGGAAACCAACCGTGTGCTCCATCTCCATCACAATCCGGAATTATACCTGACTTTGGTGACTCTCCCTTGTCAAATGAATGGAAGAGCAGAGTGACAAACCTAGTGAACTCCATGCCAGAAGTTTTTGCACTGCACGACCTGGATTACGGACACACAAACAAAGTTAAGCATCGTATTAATCTGAGTGATAGCGCCCCCTTCAAGCAGAGGGCCAGGCCAATTCATCCGCAGGATGTTGATGCAGTGAGACGACACCTTAAAGAACTTCTTGATGCTGGCATCATCAGAGAATCTGAATCCCCATTCGCCTCTCCCATCGTGGTGGTGAGGAAGAAGAACAATGATGTACGCCTCTGCATTGATTTCAGGAAGCTGAACTCTCGAACCATAAAAGACGCCTATGCACTGCCAAATTTGGAGGAAGCCTTCTCCGTTCTGTCCGGCTCCAAATGGTTTTCTGTCCTCGATTTAAAATCAGGCTTTTACCAAATCGAGATGGAAGAAGCTGACAAACAGAAAACTGCATTTGTCTGTCCTTTAGGGTTCTACGAGTTCAATCGAATGCCACAAGGTATCACTAATGCGCCAAGTTCGTTTCAAAGACTAATGGAGCGATGCATGGGTGATCTAAACAGAGAACAGGCCTTGGTCTTCATTGACGACCTTATTGTCTTCTCTAAAACCCTAGAAGAACATGAAGCTCGACTCAGACAGGTCTTTGAGCGTTTGAGAGAATATGGACTGAAGCTTTCACCTACAAAGTGCAAGTTTTTCCAAACATCAGTTCGATATTTAGGCCACATTGTGTCGCAAAATGGGGTTGAAACTGACCCGGCCAAGACTGAAGCTCTCAAGACCTGGCCAAGACCACGGAACCTGAAAGAGCTCAAATCCTTCCTTGGGTTTGCAGGATATTACCGGAGATTCGTCCAGGATTTTTCAAAAATCACAAGACCCCTCAACGATCTTACTGTTGGGTATCCTCCCCTCCAGAAAAACCAGAGACGAGACATAAGGAAGGATGTACAGTATCGAGACCCAAAGGAGCAGTTTGGAGACAGGTGGACCCAAGAATGCCAGCAGGCCTTCAACACCCTTGTAGAAAAATTGACATCAGCCCCAGTTCTTGGATTTGCGGACCCCAGACTTCCTTATGTATTGACCACTGATGCAAGCACTACTGGACTCGGGGCTGCGCTTTATCAAGAGCAAGAGGGTCGTCTTAGAGTGGTTGCCTTTGCAAGCAGGGGTCTGACCAGAAGCGAAGCCAAATACCCTGCACACAAGTTGGAGTTCCTCGCACTTAAGTGGGCAATCACAGCCAAGTTCAGCGACTATTTGTATGGAAGTGAGTTCACGGTGATAACAGACAGCAATCCCCTCACCTATATCCTAACATCTGCAAAACTAGACGCAACCAGTTATAGATGGCTGTCCAGCCTGTCAACCTTCAACTTCAAGATCCAGTATCGTGCAGGCAAGCGGAACTTGGATGCAGATGCACTTTCACGACGCCCTCATGACAAGCCAGAGGATGATTTTGTATCTCAGAAAGAGCGAGAGAGGATCAAACAATTTACCCTCCATCACTTGTCTGAAACTGAACAATGTACAGTACTACCTTCAGCCATCAAAGCTCTCTGTGAACGCCACCAAGTTTTTTGGAACCCTCACAACTCTGGCCTGCCTTACTCTCGACCTACTGTGTTTGAGTCATTGTCTTTCAACATCTGTGCAGTACCACAGGAGTTTCAACAGGAAGGCGCTCATGGACTCCCAGTCCTTCCCCAAATGTCTGAGGATGACTTGAGAACATGTCAACGAGCTGATGCGGAACTTAAGGAAGTCATAAAGTACTTGGAGACTGGAAGGAAGCCTAAAGAAAGAGTGAGACCTGCAGATGTGGCCCTTTGGCTAAAAGAGTGGAATAAACTTGAGCTCAAGAATGGAGTACTATTCAGGAAGAGGCAATATCAGGGAAGTGTGTCATATCAGTTGGCATTACCTGCAGAACTCCGAGAAAGTGCTCTGAGAAGTCTACACAATGACATGGGCCATCTTGGAATCGAAAGAACTTTAGATCTGGCTAGGTCCCGGTTTTTCTGGCCAAGAATGGCGCTAACTGTGGAGCAGAAAGTAAAAACTTGCCAACGTTGTGTGAGAAGAAAGACACCCCCTGAGAGATCTGCTCCTCTGGTGAACATGGTGACCAACAGACCCCTTGAGCTAGTCTGCATAGACTACCTGTCCTTAGAGGCTGATCGAAGCAACACAGAGAACATCCTGGTGATCACAGATCATTTTACTAGATATGCTGTTGCCATACCCACCAGAAATCAGAAAGCTAAGACAGTGGCTCGATGCTTATGGGATAACTTTCTTGTCCATTACGGGTTTCCCGAGAAGCTTCTCAGTGACCAGGGAGCTAACTTCGAGTCAAAATTGATCAAAGAACTCTGTGGCATAGCAGGAATCCGCAAAGTTAGGACAACACCATACCATCCCAGAGGGAACCCCGTGGAACGGTTTAATAGGACCTTACTCCAGATGTTGGGGACTCTAAATGACAGAGAGAAGACCTGCTGGAAAGATTTTGTGAAGCCATTAGTTCATGCGTACAACTGCACCCGTAATGACTCAACAGGCTTCTCTCCATACGAGCTAATGTTTGGGAGACAACCACGGCTGCCAGTTGATCTAGCCTTCGGTCTGCCACTTGACAAACCACCACCATCTCACTCAAGCTACATCAAAAACTTGAAGAGTCGATTGGAAGAGAGTTATAGACTAGCCATGGAAAATGCTTCAAAAGTAGCAAAGCGCAACAAGAAAAGATTTGATGAGCGAGTAGTCCCATCATACCTCGAAGTAGGAGACCGAGTCTTGGTGAGAAACGTCAGACTAAAGGGAAAGCACAAGTTGGCGAATAAGTGGGAGAATGAAATTTACGTCGTGATCAAGAAAGCCAGTAACCTGCCGGTTTACACAGTTCAACCGGAAAACAAAGATGGGCCGATCCGTACGTTACACAGAGACTTGCTGCTGCCCTGTGGTTTCTTGCAAGAGGATGAACCAGAAGAACCAACAAGGCCAAACCCGCCTCGCAGACCTGGCACTCGAGCCAACCCTCGCCCAGAAAGAAATGAAAACCTGACTGAGAGTTCTGAGTCAGAAGATGATCTTGCGAATTATTACTCACCTGAATACTTACCAAGAGTCGACAGCCGAATCCTTCCTTGTTCTAGATCTGCGGAGCAATCCGATGATGGAGCAACAGCAGTGCCCCTGCCGGAGCCAAGATTAGATACATACCCTGGACGACCTACCCTTGTTAAGTCACCTGGAATCCTGCTGGACCGACCTCTCATTGGCGGCATCAACCCACTTGATGATTGTGAAAGAGGAAGTCCACAAGTTGAACACTCTACAGACGACATACTGTGTGACGGACCTGCGCAAGATCAATTGTTGAATGGGTCCCCGCCTAACGCCCTTGAGTCAGTAGGAGAAAGTGATGAGGAAAAAATGATGAAAGTTCCTTCAGTGCATGAGGAAGAGATCCAAATACGTCCCTTGGACAACCCAGTAGAACCCCCTGGAAGCTCGGAAGATAACCGTAGATATCCACAAAGATGTCGTGAACCGCCAAAAAGACTGCAATACCACCAGAGAGGTAACCCCTTGTCCATGGTTATACAATCTCTATTGCAAGGTCTCAGCACAGCATTCACTTCATCGCTAGAGGAACCTGACTTCCACAGTGATATTTCACAATACATGCAGGATAGATGTTCTCCAGTTGTGAGTTCACAGCCTGGACAATGCAGCGAGGACGTGCATTCCTTCAAGACGGGGAGAGTGTAGCCCAGATGATTTTTAACATCAGGCAATTTACTTTAACTAATTTGAAAGTATAATATAATTTAGAATATGTAGTTTTAAATAACTACGTAATTAAAATACATTGCCCATAATCAGCGCGCTCTCATTTCATACACGTCACTCATAATACGTCACGTGATCATACGTAAGTTCCGCTAGAGAAAGTTTGGAGTGGACGCGCGAGAAGCGTGAGGAAAACGAGCGACGCGAAAGAAACCGCGACAGAAAGCGATCAAACACGACGCGATTTGACCTATTACTGCACTGGTGAGTGAACTTGATCATTATTATGTGAATGTAATGTATATCCGCGAGTTTTAAGCGGAGAAATGCGTGCGTTCAGCGTGAGGGAAAATGTGCGCGTGAGCTCAGAGTTGCCGCGTGAATGTTGCTTGAATGTTAAATGTTGGTAATGTCAGTCGAATATAAATGTTTTTGTGAATAAGATATACTAATTGTTTTGCCTTGTGTTTCACAAGGCTGGGTTTTTTTGTTGTTTCATTCCCCTTCCAACCTTGGAATCCTGATTTGTGCCGGGATAAAAGCACAAATGGCGAGCCATCCACGAGCTTGGAACTGGTAGGATTTTTCCGTTTTTTTCGTCTTCCCTTTGGATACCAAGGACTGAGGAACACTGGATTTATTTGATTTTTCGTGGTAGAAAGACGCATTTATCTTGTTCCTTGTTAATGTGAATTTGGTTTGTGTGTATGTTTCATCTATCGTCGGGAAAATTGTACATTTACATGAGAATATTTGTGTTCTACTGGTAATTTGTGTTAATTTATCAGAGAGGGTCTGATTACATTGTGTTATTTGAATGTATTCTTTATTGGGTTGATTGGTAATTAATTTATGCGATCTTGAAACTCCTATACAAATTATTATTTAAAGTGATTCTCCTATTCATTTAGTTATTGATTTTATTTTTGCTCCAAATATTCCTGACTTGAAACAAATATATCTTGACGTTTTTTCAAATTGTGGTGTTTGTCTGTACTTCACTCCCCAGTAGCAGTTAACTTTTCTCCAGTAGCCGAGCCTAACTACTGATCGCAGTCCGAAGATCTAAACCGAGCCCAGCGATATTGACACGTGTTACACCAAAAGTGGCGAGCCAGCCAGGAGAAACGTTATAGCTGTTACCGGAGTAAGTGTTTACAGTGAACTAAGTTAAAATGGATATTGTTGAACGAGAAAACGTTAATATTAAGAATGCTGTCATTATTAGTGGAATAACCTTAACTGAGGCAGATCAAACATTAGAATTGTATCTCCAGAGATTCGGCTCCATACAACGCAGATTACTAATCGATGATCCACTGTCAGACTTTCATCGTAACGCAATAATAGAATTCTCGCACAACTCCGCCATGTGCAATCTTGAACCTCAGTTGCCTTTAAACATGATGAACCCTTCTGACCCAGATGTTGTGTTTCGTGTGCGAGCTTTAACAAGCGTTCATACCCCTGTCACCAGTAGCGCCCAAGCAGCTGCTTCAGACGAGGAATCCCCTGACGTGCACAACACCCAGATGAGTGCAGCTAGAATCGTACAGCAACCTGAAGAGTGCAAGACACCTCCCCTTGGACCAAAAAACCCAGCCAGTGTAACCTTGAACGCAGCGTCACCTTGCTATCTAGATGATGCTGACATCCAGTCGACTGAGTCGATACATGTTAAGTTTCCCTTGTCCGCGGCCAATCCTCCTTCAGTCCAGAAGGTAGTGATGGAACACATCATAAGAGCAAGTGATCCAGCATCCTCACACAGTGCTTCATTTCGCCTGAAATCCTTCTCTGGAAGAGTCCCCCGACCAAACAATGAACCTGATTTCGACACCTGGCGAGCAACCGTCGATTATCTTTTAAATGACCCATCCCTCCCTGAATCACACAAGACACGAAAGATCTTTGATTGCCTACTTCCACCTGCTTCAGATGTCATCAAGCACGTGAACCCAAATGCGCCATTGTCCGAGTTCCTGGGACTGCTGGAGTCTGTCTACGGGTCAGTAGAGGATGGAGATGAATTATTAGCGAAATTCATAAGCACTCTACAGAATTTGGGTGAAAAGTCCTCAACCTACCTGCACAGACTGCATGTAATCCTGTGTGCTACCATCAGACGGGGAGGGGTTGCTGAAAGTGAGCGAGATCGTTGTTTGTTAAAACAATTTTGTCGTGGCTGCTGGGACAATGCTCTGATTACAGACCTGCAACTGGAGAAGAGAAAAGCAAACCCACTTCCCTTCGCTGATCTGGCAATACTCATCCGTACAGCTGAAGACAAGCAAGCATCCAAAGAGGAGAGAATGAGAAAACATCTTGGTGGGACCAGGAATCCATCAATCCCCTTTAAGCAGAGGGCAGTGACCCACCAGCAGTCTGTATGTCCTTGCAGTGTGTATGAGGAACCATCTACAGAGACACCAGCCCTGTGTACAACAAAGCAGAAAGTCTCTAAACATAAAGGAGAAGGCCAAAGCTCTGAGACAACCAAAGAGAGTGCCCTGATGGGGGAGATTGCCGCTCTCCGCAGTCAAATTGCCGACATCCGGAAAACAGCCGATCAGAATGCGAGGGAGCGAGCAGAAACGAATGAGCTTGAGGAGCTGAGAAGACAGGTCGCCGAGCTAAAGGTTCAAGTCGCTACTCCAAACCAGCACGACAGGCCTTACGTCAGAAGCCATCCAGATAGATCCACATTTAATAGAGACAGCAGGAGGCCAGATAGACAGCCACAGTATGGTGAGATGAGAACAAACCGCCCTCGACCATGGTATTGCTTTAACTGTGGAGACGACGCTCATATTGCCATCAATTGTGAAAACGCACCAAATCCATCCAGAGTTGANAAGTCACTACTCCAAACCAGCACGACAGGCCTTACGTCAGAAGCCATCCAGATAGATCCACATTTAATAGAGACAGCAGGAGGCCAGATAGACAGCCACAGTATGGTGAGATGAGAACAAACCGCCCTCGACCATGGTATTGCTTTAACTGTGGAGACGACGCTCATATTGCCATCAATTGTGAAAACGCACCAAATCCATCCAGAGTTGATGAGAAAAGGCGGAAGTTGAGAGAAAGACAGGCTGAGTGGGATTCCCATAACAGAACCATGTCCGCACCTTTAAATTAAGAGCAGTCTCTGTTGCAGGGCAGACAGAGACTAGGAGAAAGAAGNTGAGAGAAAGACAGGCTGAGTGGGATTCCCATAACAGAACCATGTCCGCACCTTTAAATTAAGAGCAGTCTCTGTTGCAGGGCAGACAGAGACTAGGAGAAAGAAGCGAAGCCCTAGTCAACATCAAGTGTGTAATAGACATATGGATACTGTAAACCCTGAGAAATTACCAGATNTTAAATTAAGAGCAGTCTCTGTTGCAGGGCAGACAGAGACTAGGAGAAAGAAGCGAAGCCCTAGTCAACATCAAGTGTGTAATAGACATATGGATACTGTAAACCCTGAGAAATTACCAGATAGACTGATTGGAATG